>SMOI01000077.1:3149-125065 GCA_008000375.1 Poteriospumella lacustris
TCTGTTCAGCCAACGTCAAAGCCATCGATGCAACCATCGCAACAGCCAACCTCTCAACCATCAAGGACTCCAACGATACAGCCCTCTGCGCAGCCGTCGTCTCGGCCCTCAGTACAGCCAACATCAGAACCATCGATGCAACCATCGCAACAGCCTAGCGCCCAGCCGTCAAGGACTCCAACGATGCAGCCCTCCGCGCAACCCAGTGTTCAACCATCAACTCGACCATCTGCAAGACCGTCTGGTCAACCGTCAACGCAGCCAATCTCCTGCCCCACACGGCAGCCGTCTGTGCAACCGTCTCAATTTCCATCAAATCAACCGTCTGCGCAACCTTCAACTCTGCCCACAATAAACCCGAGTGGTCAACCATCCAGTTTTCCTTCGTGTCAGCCGTCAGCGTTGCCGTCAATGCAGCCATCAAGTGGACCTTCGTCCCATCCCAGTACACAGCCAACACAGCATCCGTCAAGCCGACCCACTCGTCAACCATCTGCCCAACCGTCTGCTCAGCCAATCGCAACACCCTCATGTCAGCCCTCATCGCTTCCATCCACAGAGCCATCTATGCAACCCACAAGTCGTCCATCTACGAAACCATCGTCTCGCCCGAGCAGTCAGCCATCTACGACACCTTCAATACAACCCACGTCGCAGCCAACATGTGAACCTTCCAGTCAACCGTCCATGCGGCCTTCAAGCCTGCCAACCTTACAACCTTCTTCCATACCATCATCTCAACCAGTGTCGTCACCGACGGCACAACCATCGACGCAGCCGTCAATGCGACCGACAGGGATTCCCAGTGAGCAACCGTCTTCTTCACCGACATGTCTACCCACGGACCGACCATCTGCGCTGCCATCGATGCAACCATCGTCTCAACCCAGTATGTACCCGGTATCAATTCCGTCCTCATCCCCGTCCTCACAACCATCAATGCATCCGACTCTTTTGTTGCGTGCACCATTGGTGACGAATGTCACAATTGTAGCTGGTCGCACCTCAGTTGATGTGTATGTGGGCTTGGACAGCAATTGTCGTTTGAGTGGGAAATTGTATGTGGGGCTGTATTCAATGGGGTCTTCATCAGCCTCTAACCAGTCATACTCTCCAGCAAGCCTTGCGGAATTCAAAGCGGTGGCCACGAGCCAAGACTACGAAGCCTATGAGTCGACAGTGATCGTGCAGATTAAAGGACTGGAACCGATAACTTCATATTTGACGTACGTGCATGTGGAGACCGCTCTGGGGTATGTTAACTCCTATGCAGATTTGCTGCGCACAGAAACCAGCGTCACGACGCAATGCTGTCGCATTATTCAGTTCGAAACGTACTCGTCGTTCTACTACGCTGATCCGAGTCAGTATACAACTTCTTTGGGCGCATCGAACTACCAGCTAAGCTATGCGTTGGACAGCAAACCAACTCAATCCATTTACGTGGTGGCAAATGTGACTTTCTCTAATGGCTCAGCAGTGCCAGCGGGGTTGATCGCGGTGATTCCAAGTGTGGCCACGTTTTCATCAACTTCAACGTCGCTAGCAAAGACAATCTTGCTCTCGATATCACACACATCACCTTCCTTTTCAGTGGTGCTTGTGCTGAGTACATATGGTCCCAGTCGTAGTGAATATAGCGGGGCATCTTTAGCAACCGTGATTGTAGGGTCGACGTCCGCCCCACCAGCCCCCACAATGTCAATGGGGTGGTTTGCCGATGGCGGTCTGCAGTGGTTTATCTCGTTTGATTCATCGACGGACTTGGGCAATAACGACTTTCGAAGCTACTGGAATTGTTCAGAGATCTTTGCCTTCAAGGGGGCCTCGAACGCGACCTGTTCATGGCTCAACTACACGACCGTATTGGCGGAGTATGTCTCATTACCTGTGGGTTCTATTTCACCAGGCGACAATGTAACGTTGCTGGCGTCGACCATCCGAGCGCTTTGTCAAACCGGCAACTGTAGTCACTATAGCTACAGCGCTGCTCACCAGATGACGATGCAGCCACCGTACGATGCAGAGGTTCCAAGTGTGGTCCTATCGATGCCATCACAATGCGGGCGATGTGCCAACTTGACACTAGATGCTCTGCAGTCGACGGGTCATGGAGGTCGAAGTTGGAGCAGTGTGTCTTGGTTTGTAGTCGACAGTGGACTGAATGAGGTCAACTCTGCAACGTTGCAATCCGTATTGGAAAGTCAGTCGATTTATCAACAGTTGACCGTTATACCATCGACATTGCGCGCAGGTGTGTACACAGTGACATTGTCGCTGACGAACTTTTTGGGAAAGAAGGGTACCGCCAGTAAAGTGCTGACCGTGACGAACGATAACATGGCGCCATTCGTGGCCATAAATGGTCCAGCCTACACGACGATGACAGCATCGCAAAAAGTCTCTGTCTACGCCTCAGTTTCTATGACTCCGTGCGCGTGGTCAGCGGGGAGTTTGTCCACAGAGTACACATGGGAAATGCGCTTTGAAAATGGATCGGTCGTGCAAGGGGCACAGAGCTCCAGTCGTACACCATCCGTGTTTATGCTGCCTAGTTACTCGCTGAGTGTTGGCACGGTGTATACTTTGGCGTTGTCGGTGGGTATGAAAGTTAATGGTTCTCTGACATCGAACGGTACAGCATCGCAAGCCATCCAAGTCGTGGCCGGAGCTGTGCATGCCGTTATTGATGGTGGCTCTATTCGCACTGTACCGTTGGATGGCAATTTGACGTTGTCGGGAAGCAGTTCGTATGACGAAAACAGTCAACAATCATTGTTGATGTATGTGTGGAATTGCTCGGTGTCATCAACTTCGCAATTTGGCGAATCATGTGACACGCTGTTGTTGACAACGGTTTCGCCGAACAAGCGGATAGTCATTGGTAGTTCGCTGAACATCTCATTATCATATACGATCCTACTCACGGTGATAAGTACCGATCGTCGGTCTGCATCGACGTCGGTAATAGTGTCAGGAGTACCGAGTGGGGCACCGTCCATAGAGATAAGCACCAGTGCTTCTGTGGTCAGTGAGAATATGAACTTTAGTATCATTGGCGTGACAACAACAGTCAATGCTGCATCCGCGGAATGGCGGGTCTATATTGACGGAACTCGTCAAGAACTGGATACCCTGTCGCCGACCTACAAGGAATTCCCACAAGGATACCTGTCCAACGGACTGGCCATGAGCATGTTGTTGTCTGGCTTGTCGTTTTCTAGCTCGACAAAAGTGATGTTTGCGTTATACGCGACGGTGCAAGGCACATCGACGAGGAGGATGAGTACGGGAATTGGTGCAAAATTGGTTTCGATGAGTGCATCGTCAATGACGAGTATTGGTGCAACATACGTTACGATCCGTGCATCGCCGAAAGGTGGTAGCGTATCTGCGTCACCGTCAAGTGGAGACGCACTATCTACCGCATTCAGTATCGTGTCAACGGGTTGGGTGGCTGGGGACGTTTCGGCATATCCCCTACGGTACATGTTTTCGTACACGCAGTCAACCTTGGTAGCCCCGTTGACGATACAGGCATATTCGACAACGAATGTTGCATCGACCGTACTTCCGCCCGGCCTGTCCGCGTTTTCCGACCAAATTTGGTTGTACGCAACGGCGCAAGATGTGTATGATGCTCGGTCATTGCCAGTGAGTACCACGGTAACAGTGGTGACCTCCACGAGCACTGATGTCAGCAGCTTTCTCACGCAGAATCTCAATGCCTCCCTCCAGTTGGGAGAAGCATCACAAGCTATCCAAGTGATCAACATCGTGGCATCCTCATTAAATGTTGTGAACTGCTCGCTCACCAGCACATCCTACTGTGCCGGGTTGCAACGAGAGCCTTGTCAGGGCGTTCCAAATACTTGCGGGTCGTGTCTTTCAAACTTCCAGGGTGTGGTAGGCCCCGCCAATAGTCGCTGTGTGAACGCTTCAATGTTGGCGACCCTGAAGTCTGTTGGCGACAGTTGTAGCAGCGCATCGGAATGTTTGTATGAGCAGTGCGATGACGGTGCGTGTACGGCGCCGACGAAGGCATGTCCCGGTGGAGGCGTTCCATGTTCCGGCCACGGTAGCTGTGGATACAAGGATTTCTCTGGCAACTTGCGAAGTGCGCCGTGTACGATTTTGGAGACTTCCTGTGTGGCGACGTGCTCATGTGATGCAGGCTACGGTGGTGGCAACTGCGCGCTGTCAACGGCGGATCTGGAAGAAGCAAGTACTCTGCGGGGTCAGCTGTGTTCGGGGATCTCGGATGCTAGCGGATACCTCGACGACTCCATGTCTACATTGGCTACCTTGTCGAGCTCGTTGCAATCGTCGTATGCAGCAGACGAAGTAGTGACCGACAGCGCCTTTGATAGCTGTCTGTCAGCATTGACAATTGTGTCGGATCTCTCTGCCAACGGGTATTTAGAAGAGATTTCGGCAGAGTCGTTGGTCGTAGCTGCTTCGATGACATCAACGATATCGAACTTCGTAGATTCAGCGCTGAATACGAGCGATAGCACTTCGGATGCCATCGATGCGGCCGTCGGTGGCTTAGCATCGGGGTTGTTGCAAGGAATGACCAATGGCCAGTACCCGGTCGAGTTGCTCTCCAGCAATGTGCGTCTGCAGCTCACGAGTGACTACGTTTTGGACCTGGACGGTGCGCAGTTCAGTCCACCATTGACGGATGAAGAGCAAGCGTACGGGGTAACGGTTCCGCAAATTTCCCTGGCAGCAGACTTCGATGCGACGCTGTGCGATGCTGGTGAGGGATACACGTCTATCGCGACTGCCGGTTATGGTCGCAATCCGTATCCGAACTCTACCCGCCTGGAAACATCGTTGCTGCGATTCAGCAGTGGGCGCCAGAGCGATACGTCGCCGATCACTTCCGATCAGTCGTCCGACGACACCTCAACGAAGGAGCATCTGTATTTCGTGACACTGCCATTCTTCAGCTCAGTGTCGGCACCGGTGAATATGACGGTGGATGAGATCCTTGCGAGTGGTCGTAACTACACCTTTCCCGTTTGTCGAACGTATGATGGTGACACGTATATGGTCTGCGACGGATGCGAGCCGGTCACGTATACAGCGACCAATGTGACCTATGGTTGCAGTGATGTGGCGCAGATATGTGGCGGCTCTGGCAGTAGCAGCAGGCGAAGATCGCTAGCGAGTTCTTGGCCCAACGGCGGAGCGGTCGTTGGTACGGCTGTCCGTATGCATGCAGCTGCACAGGACGATGACTACAGCTCGTCCGCATCGACGGCGTTTACGCTGCAACAGTACGGTGCGATATTCACGGCGCTGGCGAATACCGTAGCGTCCGTGTTGTCTTCCAATCCGTTCGCAGTGCCGCTGGAGCAGGCTGTTCCGATGCTTGCACTGGTTGGGGCTGTAATTCTGACCCTAGGCATGGGCGGAGTGCTGTTGTCGTACGTAGATCGTGTCGAGTGGGCGGCGGCTGAGCGGGATCAAGTGTGGCCACCAAAGGTGGACATCTGGGAGGCGGTCTTCACTGGTGGTTTGCGCATCGAGAAGAAAGAGAAGGCGGCCGTAGACAAGAGCGAAAAGGAGTCCACGCCGTCACTGTCCTTAGTTGCATCGTCGCAGTGGCCAGGTGTTGCTAAAGGCGCACCAGCTGCGCTTTCGCAGGCCAAGCTGGTGATTGATCGCATCAGTCGCGCCGATGGTAGAAGCACAACGAACGAAACGACAACGCTGTTGGCACAGGTGATCCCACCGATGTTCCGGGAGATGTCGATGTGGGCCTGGATGGTCGCCATCTTGGAGAACCACCCATATGTGACTATGTTCACTCGCGCATCGTTTTCGACATCGCGGTTCATGCGATGGGTGTTGTTTTTCAAGACGGTACTGTTGACGCTGTTCATCGACACGCTGTTCTTCCAGGTGTTCTACGCCAACGATGGCAGTTGTGACGTGTTGTTGACGGAAGCGACGTGTGTGGCGGTGCCCAATGCGGTCACTGCTCAGCCGAAATGTTCATGGACGAACGACAGTGGGCTGGGAGATGCGGAAGGAAGCTGCGGCTTGCGGCCTCCTCCGGGCGACTTCTCGTTTACCATTATGTTGGCACTGCTGACAATGGTGGTGGCGATTCCAGTTGATGTACTCACGAGCTTGCCGATGGATTGGTACGGAAGCAAGCGGCCAGACTGGGACGCATGGCTCCCTGTGGACGATCCGCGTCGTCAAGAGGAGGATCGTGCCAAAGCCATTGCGCAGCGATATGAGGACGCTGCGCACCGATATGGCTCCTTTCTCGGTGACGCTGTGGCTATGGATGCAGCGTCGACGGTAGTGGATGGTGCATTTGGTGAAGAGGTGAAGAGTTCATCGGCAACGCGTGGACCACCAGGATTGGGCCTGTCCTTGGAAGCCGAGACCCAGAAGGTGCTGCGAGAGATCGAATGGCATTTCGCCGCAGCGACGAAGATCCACGAGAAGCTCTCGGTGGAAGAAGTTGCCGCATGGGAGGAAGCCAAGCAGGCGCGATCAGAAGCCATCCAGCTTTATTTGGGCATCACCCCGCCGGGTAGTGGGCGGCCCGCGACGTTGTCAAGTATTTCGTCCGGTTTCGCGCGGTTCCGATCGACAGATGTGGCGACGATCCTCCGAAACTGTTTAGCAGCCGCGCGGAAGGGCACCACGCTTCTCGAGTGCGCCCATCGCATCATCACACAACAACAGCAACATGGAACGAAGGGTAGCCGTCGTCAGCGACGACAGGTGTCCCGGCTGTGGGATCACATGCTGTTGACTCAGTTGACACTCGAGCTGTTGTCGCCGTTCAAGCAGTGGGTGATGGTGTCTCAGCTGGGCTGTTTCGACAACTTCGGCGCTGCAGTGGTGTCCCCAGTGTCCTGGCTGGCAGCATGGGCATTTACGGTGGCGTTGTTGCTCTTCTTCATATATTGGACGCTGGCATGGAGCGTCAGCGATGGACACGCACTGTTCTCGAGCTGGGGATGGAATTTCCTCACGGGGCTTCTACAAGACGTGTTGTTGGTGGCCGTGGTGAAGGTGCTGCTGTTCTACGCGATGGCGCGGAGTTTGATCATTCCTCAACTGCGTGCTGTCCATACGCATTTGCAACGGTTGGCGGTGGAAGAGTGCTGTGGTGCGTATCCGTTGCGAAAGACGTTCTTGATGCGGTGGTCGGTGGTGCAGTACGTGTCACCGACGGTACGAGCGGCAGCCGCCGTGACTGCGAAGACGATGGAGACGGCTGTGGGTCAGCGATCGACATTGTCGATGATGCTTCTGAACATGGACGATGCAGACTGGCAGCACTGCCGGCGCGGCGCATCGAAGGCCCTGTCGTGGCATGTGGTGATCATCGCACTGGTGCCGGTGCTGTTTGTGTTCTGCGGAGATCGCGCCGCAGGCATCGCCTTGGATGGACTGTTTCTAGGCGGCTCGGCGTCGTTTCTCTTGCTCAATCACGTTTTGCTGCAAGCCGGCGTGGTGGTGTTGATGATTCCGTACGTGGTGATTCTGCTTTGGCTGTGCTGGCGACTGGGGGTCTTCCGCGCCGCAAAGGCACTGCACGACCGTCGTGGGCGATCGACCTTCGTGGTGAGTGCGTTGGCTCCTTTGCAGCATCGGTTTCACGCACGCTCTGCCGTGCAACTGTCGCCAAACACATCGGCGACACTCGCACCAATGGAAGCGCTGCGGAGGACGTGTCTGTCCGCTGTCTATTGGGCGACGCCGTTTTCGTATTTCGCGCAGCGTCGTGAGAGAAAACTCCGTTTGGTAACTCAATGGGCAGGGGCAAATCGCCCGCGTCACATGGGGCCGTCAATACCTTCGGCGTCTTCAGAAGCGGCGGCGGCGGCGGCGGCGGCGGCAGCAGCGGGGAAAGCTGTACTGCTGGTGAGCAACGAGATGGATCGTGATGCGCTGCGTCAAATTGAGCGGACGTTCCTGGATCCGCTACGGCAACGCGCCGGGCAAGAAAGCGACCGTAAGATGCTGGGTACGAGCGAAGGTGTGCGGTCGCTGACACCACTGGTGGCGCCCTCATCGCCATCGTCGATGTCACAATGGCAGCGTGAGTTGGGGACGAAGCGTAGAGAACTCGTTGCGGCGCCGAGTGCGCGCGTTGAACGATATCAACGTCACTATCAACTCGCAACGGACGTCGACACTGCGTGGCGAATGGCAAAGCACGTACTGCGGTTGGTGACTCCACAGTCATCGAGCAGCCCGTCGGTCGCTCAGCTGGACGAGACACAGGTAATGTTGGTGTTGGTGTCGTTGTTTCCACTGCGGTGCCGTCCACGCGGTCGTTGTCTGTCCTTGGAGGAGTGCTCCGAGTTGCGACAGCAGTGCGCGCGATGGTTCCAAATGCACAGTATCGTGCGCGGCCGTCAGTGCGAAAGCGACGACAGGGCGAACAGCGCACCACTGCAGCAGACAGATCCATTGCATCACAACGACGCAGTGGTGAAAACGTCACAGTTCCGCAAATGGTTCGCGTACGTGTTTGATTGGTATGCCCACTCGCAGAAGCATCGACGGATGCAAGTATCAGCGGGTCAGTTTGAAGCGAAGTATCTGCCTGTGTTTGTCGATGAATTGTCACAGTCGCCGACGGAACGCCCTTCAATAGCACTGATCTCGCTTGAGTCATTCTGGGGTGCACCCGTGGCAACAAGAACGACTGATCGCAAAGGCGAGGAGTCCGCGACGGTGGGTGGGT
This sequence comes from Poteriospumella lacustris, assembly GCA_008000375.1. Lineage (NCBI taxonomy): Eukaryota > Chrysophyceae > Chromulinales > Dinobryaceae > Poteriospumella > Poteriospumella lacustris. The sequence continues at coordinate 11,881 of SMOI01000077.1, forward strand.
GGTTCTCGTGGCTTTAGTTACTCTTCGTCGCCCGACGCCATCGCGGTGATGACGACAGTTGCGGTATCCCCATTGTTCGTCAGGACCAGTGGTGCGCTTGGTTTGCATAGTCGGACCTGTTCGATTTTGGTGTCATTGTTCGGCGCCAGTTTCTATTTCCGTTTCAGTTTCAGTTCCAATTGATTTTTTCTCTTTTTGTCATCGTTTCCATTTGCCGTCGCTCGTTATGCGGTCAAGCACTTAGCGCGGTTCTTTCCGAGTTCTTTTTTTTATTCCCTTCACTCCCTGAGTTTCTGCTGTTTTGTACTGTCTGTACCCATCCATCACAATACCCGTTGTGATGTGTGCCATGGTATTTGGTACGCCTGAATTCATTTCATTTCTTGATTTCGTTGTCGTTGACTGCTTCTCTTTGCATGTTTCCACGCTTGTCATGTCAGTGTCGGTGGTCGCCTCTACGGGGGAGAACAGATCTCCATCCGCCTTTTGATTTTCTTCTCTTGGGTTTTAGGAATCGCCGTTATCCGGTGCCCCGCTTCGCTTTCGATTCGGCGGTGTCTATCAGTGCTCTCCACCGTTGAGGCTAGCTATGCTATTTGTATTCAGTGTTGTGGGTCGGCTCTATATCGCTGCAAAGCCTTGCCTGTCGTTATTTTTATTCGCGCTCTTGATTCGCGTATCTCTTGTTTCGCGCCTCGTCAATTAATTGGTGGCGGCCTCCATTTACTGCTCTCCACAGTTGAGCTTCTCTTTCCCCAATTGTTTACTTTTCTCTGTTGTCGCCGTTCTTTGTATTTCTTGTTGCGAGTCGGCTCTATTGCCGCTCGTAGTTTTTATTCGCGCTCTTGATACGCTTAGCTTGCGCTTTGTTTGCTGAATAGGGCTTTTTCTTGTACTCTTTATATCTCAACGTCTCTTGTTTTTGTCTGCTTGTCTTGTCTGTTTAATTTATTCGCAGTTTTGTTAGCTCGTTGGTGATGTGTTGTGTGAGCTACTGCTTGTTGTTCTCATCGTTCGTGTGGGATAGTATTCCAGTGGACAACGACGATCTCCCCGGCGTATGTGTACCGTTTCGTATCATATCATGGCTAGCTTGTGTACGTGTTGTGGTCAGTGTTTGTCGAGTGTATGGTGTAACGTTCCTTAAATATTTTCTAAGGTGATTGTGATGGGATGATGGAGATTTCGGTTGCAATGGAAGATGGTTGGTGTGCCTGTCGTGCTGAGAAGAGCAAAAGCGAAGCAAACTGCTGGAAACCTCCAACTTGAACATTCTGACAAAACAATAACATCATTCCCATTGTCACTGCGTGTACGAGTTGTCCGTTGCCGTTGTAAATAGACCAATAAATGTCCTTAACTTCCCCATTCCCCTCTCGCTCGGTCGCGTCGGTCGCTCACGGCTCACTGACTGGGCCCAAAAATGTAACGCCCACAGCAGAAATGGCGTTACATTTTTTTGTTTCACCATTGGCATTGGCATTGGCATTCTGGATTCCACAATTCACCATTCCACAGGTTGAGGCTGCTATGCAGTTGCAAGAAGAGCTTCATCGTGCGAGGATAGAATCGAATTCAACTATGATGACTTTCTCTTGGTGGTTGGTTACTTTTCTTTCGACGGCTTTCGTTTGTGTGCAAGCTGCAAAGCGAAGTTCTGGCCAGGCGGATGTCGCTGTGCACAACAACCGCCTCCGTTCCAAAACATTATCAAGCCTGACGAAAGAGCTAAAGAAGCAGCAATCCAGCGTGCTTGATAATCTAGTAGCAAACAGCCCGAAAAGCTTTCGCATAGAGCGCGCCAACGTTCCCGCGTCGCAGTTCGTTGCCTCCATCTACCGCAAAGGAGCAGCCAGCGGCCCGTGGCAATTCGTGCGGGATATCGCCTTCCATCACTCCACGCTGTCGGCATTGTTGCTTCCACGCGCACCAAATGGGAATCCACATTTGCAGAAAGTTATTTCGGAACTGGGCGCGATCGTTTCTCGGGAAACGTATGGTATGGAACCGTTTGGCTACCCGCGCAACCTGGAAGCTCTCTCCGAGGCCGACCCTGGTATGAGCCAGACTCCGCATCGCAACTTAATCTTGGGCTACCAACTGAGTCTCTCATCCCTTCCGACGCAACCTATTTGCACGATTCAAAGACTGAATCCCCACCAAACCTTGGCTGCAATCCTTGCGGACTCGATTGGCAATAAGCTTCAGAGTGAAAAGCAGGAGTCCACCGAAGATACTATTCATGATCACTTTCGCACCAAAGGAGTCACCGATGCAGTAGCAACGATAATGTCATGTCGACTACCGAGGGTGGGCGACAGCTGGACGAGCCAACTTGACCATCGAATGAAGTCCCTTTCCACAGATCCTCTACCGCCCATACGCCTGATTGAACTGACTACTGATGGCGGCCTTGTAGACGCATCACTGTCAGAACCAAATAATTTGCAGTTAGTCGGTGGTGGCGCTATACTACGACTACACTTCGGTGCAGATCCCTCGGCAGTACCGGCGGGGGTCGACAAAGCGGTCAGGACAGAACTCACCCATGCAGCGATTGTCTCGCAACTTAGCCGACATGCGCTCAACACTCCTTCGCCGAGAAAGCTCCACAAACTGAAAGTTAAAGCTTTGATCGGTTTACAAGAACAGATGAAAAGAGCCTCAAAAATGGAAGTACCCGTCGACGCGTCCACTGCGATCGCTCAGCGACAGGGCGTTGTCAATGCCAGCGAGAAAACATTCAGCATGGCTGTTCGTTTCAGCCCATTTTATCAGCTATCCAGCATTCCCCATGCCGATAAACTTACCGCTTTAGAAGCGGAGTTGTCGGCCAGCTTGATGGGGTTAATGGTAGCCCGTTATGTGGTTTCGCGTCTGTCCATTGGAACTGACATGTCGTGCCGCCTGGTCATTCAGAGCGACTCCAGGCCGAACGTCAACGTCCTCCGCAATTTGAAACTCAATCATCCTGCACAATTTGCTGGCAGTTCCTCGCAGAACACTTTTCGGGAACGCTTAAGACAGCAACTGACGACGCTGCGCAGTTGGTTCGAACTTCAATCTGTAGCTGTCTCTCCGCGATGGATCCCCAGCCACCCGGAGAAACGATATCACAGTGCGTTGCAATGGTCAGAAGATGATATCATGGCGTGGAAAGCTGACCGCTTGGCTACCTTATCGTTGTTGTCCGCGGTGGAATCGCGTTCTTCGAGCGAGTCGCCCTACGAGACGCCCTCCAAGCGACAACTGTCATCGACGCATTTGAGCAACGATGAGGAATCTCTTATCCTCAATCAATGGGAAGCAGACATAGCAGCAGATAATGCTCTCGTTGTTTCACTCGAAGATGTCCTCGGAGAGCTCGATGGGATGCTCTAGATGTGGCGGCTGAGTCTGAATAGTGAACGTGACCATAACCTTAACCTGCGTGTAACAATTTTGTTCGGGCCTTCATAATCTCAACAGTCTATGTGGTACTGCGTAGATCTAAAACCTTCGTCGCATTCATACCAAACAGCTCAAAGCACAGCATTAGCAAACACACTGGCCATACAGAAGGCAGTCGCGTGACTTTTTCGACCAGCTGCAACTGCACTTGTTTGGTGCAAGGTCCGATATTCGGGTTGTTTGGCGTTGGCCAAGCGAAGTGTACACGACCTGATGAGGGTGCAAACGACTGGTACAAGGTGAAAACGACAAGTATACACCGGCAAGCCGTATAAGACAAGGGGCCCAAAGGCCTACGAAAGGGATTGGGCCCAATGACATGATGACGACGATCTATGATGTGCCGCTGACACCGACGGCGATGATGATCCGATCGCAGGAACTTCTTATTTTATGGTATATGAAATGGCTCGGTGTGCTGCAACCTTGTGCGCTTTGATCATTCGTAATGAACACTTTTATCAGAGTTCTATAAGGTGAGAACTATACATTGGAAACAACACGAATCAGGAATGTTGGCTGAGAGTCACGACGAGGTCGATTCGTCGATGACTGTGAACCCCATCAGGAGAACAGAGTCGCAAAAGAATTCCATTTACACACTGCCCTCAGGCGACTTAGATGTTCATTTGCAACAGGAATTAAAGGAAGGCATCGTGAACTTACTTGGAGGCTCTCGACAGCGCAATAGCCTCGAACGTGAATTCCTCATTTTGCACGAGGCAGCCATGCGGCATCCTCAACCACAAAATGCGTTGCTTCTTTTGCTGTTTCGAAAGTATTCTGAAGCTGCTAATGATATCAAGGACCGGCTACACAATGATCTTCATCTGCACAATCAGTCGGGCGTGTCCCTTCTCGATGATCTGCAGCAGAACTTCTCTCGCTACTCGCTGGAGTCCGACATCGCCGAGCTGTCCGGCTGGGATGCCATGAAAACATACACATTCTGGATTCGCTTTGGGACAGCTGTGTTTGCCTTCTTAGCTGTTGTTTTGATGTCGTCCGTGCCTTACGTGGGGTCGGTCGACTTCGCACCGAAGAAAGTCCTCACCAGCCACTGCCCCACGATGATTCGCGACTTCTTTCGGGGCTCCTTCAGCATGCAACCGTACCAATTGATCATTTCCGTTGGCGTTATCTCCTACTTGTATTCCTTTCTCATGACGCTCTACTTCATGCTCCCTGTGGATGCGAGCAAGCGAAAATTCGTCCCAGGTGTGTTCGCTGCTGAGCGGTGACTGTTTTTAGTGGGATTGACTCGTCGCCGCCTGTGTGTTGAATACAGGATTGCAATGGCTTCTGAGTCGATGCGTGTCCTCTCAAGAGCGCATCGATGAAATCGCCGACGCATTGGCGTCATGCACGCGCCGCACAAGCAGCTTGACGTTGTTAGCGCTGGACGCGGTGCTGCTGGCGCTCCTGATGTCGTCGGTGTTGCTGGCGTCCATTATGATCGAACGGTCATCCCCCTTCGTCGTGGACATCTATGGAACGGTGCAGTATTACACACTGGGCTCCTTCTATGCGTCATACAGCAACACGACGCCGCCTTGCGTGTCATCGAACCCGTGTCCGACGATGCGCGCGGCGCTGGCGATGGCCTATTTCGCGATGATTATTCACGTCCTGTCCTTCCATACTTCGTACCGCGGATACCAGATGGAACGTAAAACGCGTGAATCTCGATCCAGCATCCAAATGCGCACGCTGCATCGGTTGGCGGGTGACGATGAAATCGTCGAAATGGACATGCGCGCCTTGCCGGTGCCAACACATGGCGACGAGGACGACGGCGACGACAACCCGCGTCCGGGCGCTGCCACTGTCGATGAAGCCACTGTTTAGACGCATTCACCCGCGAATCTCTTGTATGTGTTATATATAGCCTTAGTACCTGTAAACTACCATCACTCCATTCACTCATTCTCAACGAACCAACGCACATGAAACACCGAACACCGAGCGTAAGACGGTTCGATACTTATTACTGCTGCAGTTTAATCACCGTGAAACGCCTCCAAACGCAGCTAGGGTACGTCGTTGATACTCGACCGGGACCAAGGGCGGTATCCATGTGTCTGCCTTGACATCCAAGTCGTAGATATCCAATATTTCGTTGCAAACGTCCTTCATCGCGTCGTAGTCCACTTCAAAGGTGAGCCACCAAGGCTCTGGACTCGATGGCAAGGTGATATCATGAATCTTAGAGGCTAGAAGTACAGCAGCACATGCAATCGCCAACGGTTCGTATCGTAGTTCGATGTCTGCCCTCTTCGACTCGTTCAAATAATGCCACGCGGACTCTGCCAGCGTCGTCAGCTGGGCTTCCTGTATCCCGCTCGAAGAAGGGTTGTCTTGTAGTTTGTTCATGATATAAACGATGTATTGATGTGGGTGGTCCGCGATGGTGTACAAGGAGAAGCCCAACTCTTTCAGGATCATCCGCTCGATCATGATGAGCTCAGACTTCCAGTCGCTGAAGATGGGGTGGCTCACTTCTAAACTTTGAATCGGAAGCTTGTTCTTCTCCAGAAATAACTCGAAGAAGATAAACACGACCTCGCGCAACATCGTGGGTGCCTCTTCGACCTTGCATCCAAGAACAAAGCTCCCCATCGCCGCTGTCAGGGCGTCCGTCTTTTCAAAGGATCGTCTGTTGACAGAGAGATCCATGAGATCCAAGAATCACAATTTCAAAGCATCGAGAGATTTCTACCTCATGAAGAATCGGTGGAAAATAGATTGGGCAGTGACCATAACGTTTGGCGGAAACGACAGCTTTTGCGTGGCCGCGTGAATAAGTTGGCACCCAAAAGCGGCATGAGTTCGATGAACCAATCGAGATTGATTTGCGGACGACGACATCTCCACTTCAAGCTCAACCTCTAACGATAATATAACGATAATGAGCTGCAAGATGAATAAAAGTGATGTTGATTTGTTTATCGTTTTATCCTTGTGAATAAAGTGGTGAGTGCGAGCCGTGATGACGATGCCATGGGTGTCGTCGTCGTCGCGTACTGTATGTCTTTCTTCATTATATAGCTATATATCTTTGCAAATATATCATATATCTATGTACGTGTTCTTTTGTCCAGCAGTCTCGGTTGTCTTGGCGACTTGACTCGAAGCCTTTCTTCTTGTCGAAGCGTATTCACACACCCATTCAGTCAATAGGGCTCCTGAGAAGGAAGATTTGTGTTATCGTCGCATATATATCCAAGAATGGGAAAGCACAGTCGAGAGAAGAGAGACATTTATTACCGCAAAGCCAAAGAAGTCGGCTTCCGCGCTCGATCCGCCTACAAACTTCTACAAATTGACGAAGAATTCCACATTTTCGAGAATGTTCAGCGAGTCGTCGATCTATGTGCAGCTCCTGGCTCATGGTCGCAGGTGCTGTCGTCCAAGCTGTACGTGCCCAATCGTCATAAGCCCGCTGCGGAACAACCCACTTTGGTGGCTGTCGACTTGCAAGAAATGACGCCCATTCCTGGCGTACACACAATGGTGGGTGATATTACGTCCCAAAAGACCGCAAATACGATTGTACAGCAGTTTTTCTCCGGTGAGAAAGCTGATTTAGTCATTTGCGATGGAGCGCCCGACGTCACTGGCCTGCACGACATCGACACCTTCATGCAGTCGCAGCTCATCCTCAGCGCCCTCGACATCACATGCGCTATCTTGCGACCAGAAGGAACTTTTGTGGCGAAGATTTTCCGGGGCAAAGATACGACGCATCTGTATGCGCAATGCCGCGCGCTGTTCACGCAGGTGGATATCGTGAAGCCGTTGTCGTCTCGGTCCTCGTCCATTGAGTCGTTCATCGTCTGTCGAGGGTTCACCTTCTTGCCCAGTGCACAACGCCGTGTGGACAATGCCAGTATTACAGCATCAGCGTCCTCAGAAGCAGCGTCGGACTACGACTACCTGCCGAAACGAAAGGCCGTGGCCAGCAGCGCCCAGAACGCGGACATGGGCCAGCTGCTCGAATATCAACGAGATCCGTCTACGCTGTTGATTCGCGCCATGGAAACCTTTGGCATTGGTCCTGACGAAGGCTACGACGTGTCGCTGCTAGGCGATGACGAGATTCGAGCGATTCAAGAGGAGCAGCGGATGCTCGACGGCATCGTTCGCGGCGACCTGTCCACGTACCAGCAGCAACTAACGCAATTGTATCTGGACGCCCTCAGTGATGACGAGGACGACGAAGAAGGGGGCGGTAGCGATGAGGATAAAGACGTCGACTGGGGCGAGCACCAGGCTCCGGCAAATGACGTGGTGCACGTGTTGGATGCCGACGAGGCTCCGCGATAGATGTTCCGCTGCCCCGTTGCACTGCCTCTTCTACCCGGCTCTTGTCACCTGTGTTAGCAGCAGTGTTTGCTTTAATTCACAGCATCTCCAACCCGTCGGTAGACGAAGACTGGGGTGTTCTTTATAGGCGCGGAGAGGTTACAAGGGTACATATACTTGAGGGCGACACCCCCTCCCCCGTGCGACAGAGCGATCGGGTCGGGCGAGGAGGCCTAACACGATGTGACAACGAGAATGGAGAGCGAGATATATACAACGAGACCAGCGCGACATGCTACGACGAGGAGGTCAAACAGAAGAAGACAAATCAAAATCGCCACGCTCAGAAGCGCACCAAGGCGCGTCCATCGGTTCGATGGTGAGCGCACGATGCGGCGTCGGAGGCCATCACGTGGACGTGCGTAACGGAATTGGCCGCCAGCGTTTCGGTTTCGGAGACCGACGAGGCGGTCGACGACGACGCGGAAGGAACAACGACCGACGCTGTCCCTGACAGCGGCGGTAACAACGGAGAGGACGAAGATAACGGCAGCGGGGCCGACGGAAGCGGGATCGCCGATGATGGGATCGCGTACGATGGCGACGATGGAGGAAGCGTCCCGGTCCACTGCGCCGTCGAGAGAGACGCGATCGGCACGTCGTCGGTCGCCGAGAAGTGGTGTGGGTGATGCGCGGCCTGGTAGTCCATCTCGGAGTGGGCGGGATAGCCGTGCTGGCCGAACATCAGGTGCATGGCGGCAGCAGCGGCGGGGTTGTACGAGACGAATGGCCCGGAGAACTGCTGCTGGAGCTGCTGAAGCTGCTGATGCTGCGGCTGCTGGTGTGGCAGCGGTTGGTGCTGCAGTGTGGTCGCTGGACCATGCGAGTACGACATCTCCGCTCGACCCGCGTCCTCCAGCTCGTCGTCCTCGTCGTCCATCTGGTACGACTGCGCGATGATGAACGACGTGATCGGCGAGTGCGGCCACGAGGCCGACGCACCGTAGGGCGACTGACGGTTGCTGCTGGAGGCTGACGACGCCGAATGGACACCTGAACGGGGATGGCCATGGGCACCGTCGCCCTGGTACTCGTCGTCCTCGTCGTCGTCCTTGGGCGGCAAGAGGAACGCCACCGTCGCTGACGGACGATGCGCCGTCGTCTCAGTCGGGACCGGCGTCACCGACGAGCGGGTCCGAGCGCCATCCCCAGCGACGGCCTCAGCCGCAGCGATGGCATCCGTCGCATCGAAACTGGATCGAGAAGACACCGCTGACGGTAGTGACGACGACAGCGGCGAGACAGACACGTCGCCAGCATCGCGCAGTGGAGGACCGTTGCGTGGCTTCTTCGTCGTCGCTTCGTGTTCATCGTCGCCACTCGCCGATTGCAGCTCCTGCGACGAGCGCTTCCGAGCCTCAGGTAGCTGTACGGTGAGGTACAGCAGCTCACCGTTGCTGCCGTGTTCGTAGTAGGCGTCCGTCAGGACGACCTCGACGCCATCGCCGCCTGTGGAAGCGGCCAATGGAAGCGACGACGTCGCTGTGCCACGCGTCGTGACGGTCGCAACGGCATCTTCGCCGGCGGTGGCGATGTACTCCACGATGACCGTCGTGGTCACTTCCTCGGTGGCCGCAGCGGAGTGGCCGTCGTCGTGCACATTGAGGCTCTGGTCGGCGGTCGAAGCGTCGTCGTCCGACCCCTCGGGCCTCGTCGCTTCGAAGAAAGACGTCTCGCAGACCGTGTCGATGTCGTCGCTGTCCATGTGCCCTCCAGAGGCGCAGGCTGATGAAGCAGCCGGCACCGCTTCGTCGCTATCCGCCGCTTCGTCGCTTGTGACGTCGTCGTGTGCTGACGGGTCCTGGGCTACCGGCGGCCCCGCACCGTCGCGTGGCGAATTCAATAACTCAAGCGCGCACTGGCAGCTTAGAGGTGCCCAGGATGCGGAGAGCAGCGTCCATCGATGTCGTATCCATCGCAGCACGTCGCTTTCGTTGCCGATGCGATCCAACGTGCGGTACGTCGCCAACAGCAGGTACAACTGCCCGGTACGATATCGACCGATGGCCATCGAGGCGGCTTCCAGAGACGCCACCCACGGCTCGATGTCAACTGGCGAAGCAGCTCGCAGTGCTATCAGAAGCGCTACAAGCTGCTGCGTGATTGGAGGCGACAGTTTCATGCGCTGCGCTGTGACAGCCATCGTGAACCACGCGTCTTCGGCGCAGTGGAGATCGCGCTGCTGATTCGCCGTCAGCTCCTCGCACCACAGGTCGATCGGGTATTCGATTGGCTGCAGATGTCGGCGCGCAGCGTACGCCTGTGCCACACGAAACAGGTATCGGCAGACGGCGGCCTGCGCGCCGAAATAGTCGACGCAGACACGCAGCAAGCTATGAAGCGTGTCTCTCTCGTGCTCTGGTTGCGGCGCTGCTTGTGGAGAGAGGAGATTGTCCAAGATTTGCTCAGGAGGGGGTGCTGCCTGTGGCAGCGTCGCGGAGCACCGACTCGCAGACAGCTTGACGCAGTCGGTCCAGCCGAGCAACAGCGCGGCGCGCCAGCTGTGCGGATTTGATTCGTACACGGCCACTTGTAGGCTGGGCATGACACCAAGTATATCGAAGGCTGCAATCGTCTCTAATCCATCCGATGGGACAGTGCCAGACGCGCCGACGAGTTTGCGGAACTGACTGTCCAAGTCGGCGTACGTGGTGTCGTCGCCAATCGCTGTGGACTCGTACTGCAGCTGGAGGCTCGTCATGTACCACGCCGCCATCGACCGCATGCCAAACTGTTGACGACTACGAAGAAACATCCATTCGACGTCTCGTCGGAACTCCTCCAGGCGATCGTACGCACCGCTGGCGGCTCGGTTCTGCAGCTCTGTGAGTGACAGCGGCTCCTCTGCCGCGAACGTCGAACCAGCCGACGAGTCGCTGTCACTGTCACCAGATGTAGAAACAGCAAACAACTCGGCATTACGCAGGAGTCCCAAGACATCGATGGCGTGCAATGCATAGATGTGGGTAGAGATGCGATCGAGCGTACGTAGACGCTCTTGCGACTCCTCGTCCACTTCGTGCATCGCTGTCAACGGCACATAATGATTCGCTATCAAATACGCCCGCAATCGAAACTCCAAATCGCGCAAGTATAAGCGTTTTCCGAATGACAAAGAGGAGCTGTTGCACGAAGAGAGCTGGTTGCAGACATCGTGCGCAAAGGACGACATGCTCTCGTACTTCCCGCCATCGATGAAGCTGCGGATCGTTGCGACTGAAAATCCCGCCAGTGATGGAGACTTATCGGGGTTAGAGTCAATACTCTCGAAGAACGCGACGACAGAGTGCATCTTCGATCGGGCCGCTGCTTGCGATGGGCCACAGGTCACGATCTGGTGAGCGAACCGGCTTCGCGACGACCTCGCCTCCAAAGCCGTATCCTCAACGTCACGTCCTTGTAATAAGGTCAGCAGATACTTCACATTTGAATAAGCTAAGGAATTCAAGTAGTCGCCGGTGTCGGCGGAGTAGGCCAACATCCGCTGTTGCAAAAACGACGCATCGAGATCGATGAATTCATGTTTGCGCTCGCAGCTTGAAGCCATTTGAATTTCCATGCCGTTTTCATGCATATTATTGACAGTAGAACCCCTGAAACATGCTTCACTTGCTTGATCAAGCTTATGTTCGCTCATGCAAGCTGGGAATTTCACTGACTGCAGCTGATGGAAGCGACAAGACGAACACGTTTGAAAAATGTACCCCGCGAAATACTGGGCCTACAGAATCGTTGCTGCCGACGGATATCGTCTCTCACAATCAATAATGACGGAAATGGCTATTTCCCGAACAACTTTGATCGCAGAACTTCGTGGCCCTTGCAAATGACCCACGATCCACGATGACATGACAGTTGTTCCGTTGTTCCCGCGTCCAATCCACCGCTTCCCGTCCGCTGCTGCTGCAGCGCTGCAGCGGCAGCAGCTACAGTAGCTGCTTCGACACGATGATGATGACTGCTCACAGCCTTGTGGCAGCAGTCAGCAGTGGTATGTATGACACAGCATGGAGCAGCAGAACAGGTGTAGACGCCATGCAGCATGGAGTATGAGGTGTAGCAGTGCACCTGATACAATTTCATACCGCCATTACTGACATGACGTGACGTAAACGGGTGTCAATCGACTCTGCGACAAAATAGCTTCTGTACGGAGAGGCGTTGCACTTTGGGTAGGGATGGGAGAGGAATTGGTCGATGGGCGACGGACGAGCCGCAGTGATGCGATGACATTGAACTGCCGTTGTCTGCCTGTGATAGCTAAAGACTTCCCTTGATGCGGAAAAATGATTCTTGAAGTAAGGTTACACGAAGCGAACTACGGCGACAGCTTTGCACCCTAAAGGTCTAAGCTCTTGAAGCTGTCGCTCCACGACGTGGCCAAATGGCCGCGCAGTTCTCGGAGAAACTTCACCGTGCGCTCTTTATCGGCGCCGGTCGATGTCTCTTTGGCCGCTTGCCCTTCCACCTTCGGGGCAGGTGATGATGAGGTGAAGTAGGCCGTTACGAGCTTTTCCTCGGGAAATTCGGGGACGGTTTTGTCCAAAATGGAGCACAGCATCCAGGGGACCCATTCGCGCAGCAGCACGGCCACCAAACCGGAATTCTCCTCATCACCGTCCAGACCGTACAGGTGCAAGTCATTGCTGATGCTGATGACACACAACTGCGCCACCAACAACACGCGCTGGTTCTTGTGCAGCAACGTGGCTTTCTCGCTGCGCGATTTGACCACTACGTCGATCACTTCGCGCGCGAGGAGAGGCAGCAGCAACTGCTGGAAGATATTGTGCTTGAGGATCAGCGCGGCACATCGCGTGGTCGGATTGGTCACTAAACTGGGCAGCGACAGCAGCGGTTCGTTGTCGGGGCTATCGGACGACCGGAAGCCATCTCGTTGGCCCTGCATGATCTGGCTGGTCAGAGACGCCAGTCCCTGCAGGTATTCCACCGCGCGACGAGAGCTGACCAGCGCTTCTGATGGTTGAGGCGGGGAGGGAGTACCCGCCCCAACCATGGCCGTGGAGCTGGCTCTGCCTCCTGAGGAACCAACCGACTGCAAGTTGCTGCCGATCGATTGAATCGGCCGGAGTCCATTCTTCTCGTCGGATGCTGCAGGTGAGCTCAGGGCCGGTGGACGAGGTGGCAGATCCGAAGCCTTCGGGGCAACCACAGGCGCTGTCGCAGGCGCTGTCGCAGGCGCGGCCGCGGCCGCGGCCGCGGGTTTCTCGTTCGAGCCGCCGTTGTCTTCTTCATCGCTCGAATCAGCTCTGACTTTCTTGCGAATTCGAGCCGCTGGTGCTGATGGATTTACGGGAAGAGTGGGGACGGGCTTGTGCACCATGGTGGGGCGGAACTCTTCGTCCTCCGACTCGTCCGCGCGATTGTTCCCTGTCTCCTCGTCGGATGACTCGAAGGCTTCCGTCTGGAAGATACTCGTCGACGCGGATTTGCGGATTTCCTTCTTCTGAATCGATGCCTGGTCACTCTTCTGTGGCGGGGCATCGGTTGCAGGCTGCAGAAGAGGTGGTGCGATGTCAACAGTGCTGACAGTGGCCGGGACGGGAGGAGCCTCAGTGGCGGCGGGCGCGGGCTCGTCGTTGTCGGAATCGAACGCCTCTGTGGCGAACGGATTGAACGGTTTCGAAGGCACGGCCATCTCCTGTGCCACGTGTTCGGTCTCTTTCGAAGGCGCGACCTCTGCCACAGGCGAAGGCACTGCCATCTCCTGTGCCATGTTTTCGGCCTCTTTCGCAGGGGCGACCTCTGCCACAGGCGCCTCAGCTGCTGGTGCCGTCGGCTCCTCAACAGCGACTTCCTTACTGTCTGCCTCTGGAAGAGGTGCAATGGCGGCTTCAGCCGGCGTGGCTTCAGCCACGAATTCCTCTTTCACTTCGTCTTCAGCGTCGAGCATCATCACCGCGGACTTCGAGGCTGCCGCTGCCTCAACAGCTGCGGTCTCGACAGGCTTCACGGCATCGCTAACTGCCTCCTCGTCGACGTCCATCGCCGTCGAAGTGTCACCCGGTTCCTCCTTCACTTCGTCCGCTTCCTCCCCGTCCTCGCCACCGGCCGCAACCACAACGGCGGGAGCAGTGACCGGATGCGACAGAGGCTCAGGCAGCGGCGCAACTGGAGCCACCGCAGAGGGCGCCGACGCGGTGGGTTGTTCGTCGTCGGAGAGCACCTCCCCGTCTTCGGAAATTTGTCGACGAATCTTCGGTGGACTGGGCATTCCGCCTGGTACCGCCGGCTTCGCATCGCCAGGAGCAGCGGGAATACCCACCGAAGACAACCGCGGGCCCAGGGCATCTATTGCAGCGCCATTTCCGGCACTCACCGCAGGTGATGCAGTGCCCGATGGCTTCGGGAAATGCTGCTTCGCATCGGCCGGTGACGCAATGCGCCCACCGATGACGCCTTCGAAGACCGCGAAGGCACATCGAATGAAGTAGTACGTGCCCAGGGCGTACACCGACTGCTCATTCGTGTTCCCCGCATCATTCGCATTGAACCGCTCGGTGATCAAGCGATTACGGATGATCTTCTTCAGGTCCACGAGGAGGTCCTCCGCCGACAGGTACAAGCTGCGGTCGTTCTTCACCAGCATCGCGGCGAAGTCCATCAGCTCGGTTTTGTTGATTTCCTTCGCCTGTGGCATCGGCCGAGTGAACAGCTTCTTGACGTCGTGGACGCGTAGGAAGGCCACCAAGTCCGGAATCAGCTTCGACAGATATCCTTTGCTGAGTTTCGGCGCGGTAATGGTCTTTTCTCTCGTCAACAGCTTCTCGGCGAACTTGTCCCAGTCCTCGGCTGTCACCGCCACGCCGTACGCCAAGGCGTTCTTCTGAGCGTCTTCGCCCACCGCGGCGAGGTCCATCAACTGATTAACTTCCGACAGGTAGATGTCCTCTTCGCGCTTCGGTTTCTTTGTGGGCGGGCTGGAGGCGATGACGGAGGCCGCACCACCCGCATGCTCATCGTTGGACCGACCATTTCCCACCGCTATCGCTGGCGCATGTTCGTTGTCACTCTCATCGTCCGATGACAGCGCGCGCTTCTTCTTACGAATGACGTTCGGCGATGGACCGTCTCCGTTGGCCTCCAGCGATGAACGCTTCGTTGCCTGGCTCAAGAAGGGATACATGTGCAGCATGAAGCCGTAGAAGACGTACCAGCGCACGATGAACTCCACCACCTGCTTCGACACGGGGCTCTCGAGGCCGTTGTAGTCCAGGCAGTTCTTCGCAATGTACACGACGTCCCCGTGGAAATCGTCGATGTTTCGGTACGCGTTGTGCTTGATCTTCTCGCGTAGCAACGAGATCGCCATCGGATACTTGATCAGCTTGCTGTACTCGGGGGCAATCGCATCGGTGGGCACCTCGCGGAAGAACTTCGTGGGGCCATCGCATTTCACGAGGAAGTCGACGGCGACGGTCAGCACTTCGTTGAGCTTCGTGATGGTCATCCCGAACATCGCATCTTCCGGACGCAACGTCTTCAGCTTCGTGACGAAGCTCGTGGCCGCGGGGATGTACGTCTTGATCAACAAGGCCTCGTCGGCACTGTCGATCGGTACCAAGGCGGCATAGCCGTACAGGGGCTGCAGAATCTCGTCGACAAAGATCTTGTGCAACGAGCGCAGCTCCAGCACCGTGAACTGACGAGCGTGCGCCGCACGTTGGGCAAACGCCAAGATTTGTGCCGTTTGAACGTACGTCTCGCGATCCAGCCGGCTCTTCAGCTGCTGCAAGATCGGGAGGTCCAAGGACAACAAGTCCGACACATCTGGACGAGGCGGAAACTTCTTGGCGGCGTCCACCGCGGAAGTTGCCGCAGGCGTCGCCGCAGGTGTCACCGCTGCTGAAACTTTGGCGGAGGCTACAGGAGCTGCTTCAACGGTCGTCGCCTTGAGCTTGGTTTGCATCAACTGTGCCTTGGTGGCGTCGTATCCACGTTTCACATGGTCCGCGTACGCCAGCACGCCCTGGTTGCCCTTATTAAACGCGTTGCAGTTGTCGAACATCAAAATGACGTCCGCGTGGAAGTCCTCGAACGTACGATACGCGCCGCTCTTCGCCTTGTCTTCCATCATCTTCACGTACATCTGCTTCTTCACCACGCGAGAATAACCCGGCAAAGACACTTTGTTCTCGAAGATGCGCTCGGTATCCACCTCTCGCAGGGTGGCGATGGCCTCCAAAATACACGTTTTGATCATCTTCGCGTCCGGACCGCCACTGGACACCACCGGTTCAACCACCACCGCAACTGCAGCCTTGGGGACGGGAGGCGCTTTCTTGTACTCCGGTTTGGATGCCGCCACGTGCTGTTCGAACTCCTTCAAAAGGTTCTGGCCGTAGATCGCCATCGTCGACCCTTTGCCGTTGTACTGCACACAATTCGCAAACATCAACCGCACGTCGTCCACGAACTGCGCAAAGGTGGCGTATTGCTTCGCCTTGGCCTTCGCGCGCATATCGCTGAGGCAAATGGGGCGTTTGATTTCCTTCGAGTAATTCGGGGCGAACTGTTCGGAAACGGGCTCCAAGAAGACGCGATCAACGTCCTTGTCGTGTACGATAAGCCATGCATCTTTGATACGCGAGAGAATGCTTTGTTCGGTCTCTTCTAACACTGGTGCAGCGGTCGCTGCCGCGGCCGTTGAAACAGCTGCCGCAGACGCTGGTGTGATGTTGCTGGTCACAGTACGTGGCGTAGAGCTGCTCAGACCCTTCGGCACGGTCTTCGCCAGGCTCAAATAGAGGTTGAATAAGTCTCGCGCGGTCTTCGTGTACTCAGATTCAGGGCCATTGTACTTCTTGCAGTTGTCCAAGATCAATTTGATGTCCGCCGAGAAGTCTTCCACCCGACGATATTCGCCCCGGAGAATCTTCTCCTTCACCAGCGTCAAATACATCGGACGACGAATCATGTTCGAGTAATTGGGCGCCATCTTGTTCGTCACTTTCTCGTAGAAGATAGCGCCAGTGTCAAAGGCGACCAACTGCGTCCAGATCTCGAGAAGAACATCTTGCAGGGCATCGCCTTTCGCGTCATTCGATGTTTGTCGTGATATCGATGCAGTGGGCGTTTCGGCGATGGTACCGTTCTTTATGGCGGCCACACGCTCTTGCACCACCGGGTCGTTTTCGAAGTACTCGTAGTACTTTTCTTTGAATTCTTCCGCGAGGATGGCCAAATCGTCGTCCTCTCCGTTGAACTGGATGCAGTTGTCCACGATGAGGTCGACGTCCCCGTTGAAGCTCTCCACCGTCTTGTACTCACCGCGCGCGATCTTCTTCTTCATCAACGTCAAATACATCGGCTTGGCGATTTCTTTCGAGTATCCCTTGGCGATATCATCGGTCACCTCGTTCAGAAAGATCGACGATTCGTCCAAATCGACCAGTTTCCGCCACAGCAACGACAGAAATGCGCTGAACCCGCCGCCAGCTTGTGCCCGAGCAGCATCACCTTTCGGAATTTGCAGCGGTGCCAATGCCTTTGAGGCAGAACCAGGTGTCTTCGAGGCAATTGCTCTTGGAGCAGGTGGGGCCTCTTCCTTTTCAACGAACTTGCGGTATTTCTCTCGCAACTGCACAGCGACTTTGCCCAACTCCGACTCTTCGCCGTTGTACAAAATGCAATTGCTGAAAATCAGATTGATATCCTTGTGGAAGGCATTCAGGTCGGGATATTCACGCTTGCCGAGCTTAGCCTTGATCAGATTCAAGTACATCGGTGAACGGACGACCTGCGAATAGTTCGGGGCGATCTCGTCCGTCACGCGGTTGAGGAAAAAATGACGCGAATCGCTACGGTCCACGAAATTCCACAATTTGAGCATTTTCTTTTCCAACGGAGTCGTGGGCTGAAAGACTTCTTCGTCACTGGATCCACCGTCACCGTTTTGCGCGTACCGGGGCCCCGTTCCCTCGTCATCGTCCTCGTCACTGTCATCGTTGACGATGCGACGTTTCTTCACACTTCGCACAGGTCGACTACGAGCAGGACCAACGTAGGAATCATCGTCTTCATCGTCGTCGCTGTCTTTGGCTTTGGCTGCGGGAGGTTTCTTGAGCATTGACCGACCTTGCGCGATCACTTCGGCATCACCGTCGTCTTCGTCGCTGCCGTCGTCGGAGGCGTCGTCCGAGTCGTAGCGATCGACCTTTCTTGGTTTCGGGGCTTCTCTGGCTTTTCGCTTTGCTGCTTCTTGTGTGCGGTTCACAACTTTGGCCGGCAACACGTCCACTCGGGCAGGTTTCTCTGCAGCTGGACCAGCGGCACCCAGCTTGGGGCGAAGCGGTGCGGCCGCTTTGCCCCCAGGAGCCGATCTGAGGATGTAGTCCCATTTGGCCCGAAGATCCACCGCATAATTGGAGAACTGATTGCCCTTGTTATAGATCATGCAGTTCTGCAACATCAAGGTGACGTCGCGACACATGTCTTCCTTCGTCTGGTACGATCCGTTGTTGATCTTGTTCAAAATCGTCCGCAAATCCATCGGACTCTTAATGATCGAAAAGTAGTTTGGAGCGATAGCCTCCGTTACGGGCTCTGCAAAAATGTTGGACGTGTCTTTGTTCTTCAATTGCCGCCACAGGGCTATCAATTGATCTTTGATTCCTTCCGTCAGACCATATTTCCGATTGTAGTCCTCTACCTTGACGCGGTAGTCTCTTTCTTCTGTACTCGCTTGCTGGCGAATCATTTTCTCCAATTGTTTGCGTACAATAGCCAAAGACGATGGGGTGATCGCTTTCTTTCGCACGCACGTGTTCACCTCCGATGCCAAGTCGAACAAGTCGCGATAGCGCGGCAAGTCCACTTGGTTGCTCTTGATTTTCGTGACGATGTTCAGGAAGGCTACGGCCCATCGCAGACTTTTGGACTGAACATACTGCAATGAACACACGGTGGACAGCGATCGAAAGATCGTCTCCGAACTGCCGACGATGTCTGCCAATTGCTTGGAGCCTTCCATGCGATCCTGCGCCGATTCTCCCTTCAACACCATTTGAATGGGCTCTTTGATGAGACTCTTGAAGTATTGTGTATTTGTTTCTGCTGCTTGACGCTGAATGCCAATTGAAGCCATTTGCATCACCGCCATGTCTTTCGCGATGACTGACAAAACACTGTCAGGCAGTCGTTGAAGCTTCTTCAATGGAATTTCTCCCACAAAGCGAATGGTTCTGTGGATCAAATACGGCGCAACAGTCTTGAGAACATCGAGAAGTTGATCATCCGACATGATCCAGAGCTCGTCTTTGATTCCATTCTCAAGTGTCGAGAAGAAGTCCTTCAGTTCGTCGTCATCTGACTCGCCCAAAGCGTGCAATATCTCGATCGCTGCCGGAGTACCTCCGCCGAGAGGTTCAGATTTGAAGTCCTCATAGTATTCGGGAGGTTGAGCATCAATGAAAATCCGCCGAAATGTGGTGGAGAAGAGATCTGATCCAAAAGCTCCGAATCTGTCCAACATGATGGTGTGAATGCTGCGCAAGTTGAATCAAATAGCAGATGAGAAGAATGGATTCGATTGACAATACTCTTGATATTGTCTGATAAGTATAGAATATACAAGACTGAATTGTGAGAGGATCCGGAGGAGACCAACGGGAAAGACTGAACTTGGGAGAATCGTCCACAATCAAAAGAAAGTGTGACGCCCAAGAAACAGCGATCGTCGCTGCCGATGCTTTTTCGTGTTGTCGTGACCTTGATTTTGGTCTAAAATAGGATATTCTGGGGTCTGTGAGGTGCTTTTGGACATTTGGGTAGAAGCGTTTCAAGTTGCACTTGTTAGGAAGACCACAAACGAACGCGGTTCTTTTTCAAGTGTCGCTCGTCTCTCTTCAAGCAGAACATAGAACAGGACTTGCATGCCAGTCCTCCACAGCAGAAAATATATTGGAGTGGAGCGGAAAAATATCCCTTGGTGAGTGTTGTTTTATCCGTTGTTTCAACATCAACCATCGGTGAGGCCATCAATTTCGTCGACTTGACGGTGGCGGAAAGGCAGAGGCGATGGCAGTTTCGCTGCTGAACTTAAAGTCAAACGGCGAGTTCTTGGATTTGTATCACCCATATATAAAAACAGAATGGAGACGACATTACTTTTTCTACGACCATTTGAAGGCTGAGTACAAGGCCCTAAAGGAGCAAAAGTCGCCGAACTTGCAAAAGTTCGAAGAAGACTTTTTGGGCGAAATTAAGCGAGTCGATTGGTTTTTGAAGATAACCCTGGATGACATCGCCCAAGATTTGCGCATGATCAGTGAAGCCAAAGAACCGCTTCAGAAGCAGAAATCCAGCATTCAAAAACAGCAGACCGAGCACACCATCGAAGTGGTCATTCGCGGTATTTTCGACAAGTGCAAAGCCTGCGAACAATTTTACCAACTCAACCACTTCGTGATCTGCAAGATTGCGAAGAAGTTCGAGAAGTTGATTGAAAGTACTCACAAGTCAAGGAAGAAGAAGGAGGCGGATTTCGGCGACGATGAGCAAAAGATGGACTTCGTGCCGTGGACCGAATACCGCAGTAATGAATTCTTCCAGAAGGATTTCGCGCGGCGCAGTGTCCGCATCGTCAAATTGAAGCAAGATTGTATCTTTTTGTATTCGGACTTTTTCCGACAAAAGTATCCGTCGTTGGCATTCGGCGAATTGGAATTTATGAAGAACAAAGATCGCGAGCACAAGCGCACGCGCACTATCTTTGGCATCAAACTGGGTTTGATTATTGCACTGGTAAGTCTACATATATAGCTTCCGTTGAATCGCAGCTTTTGAATTCATTTGAGACTTTGCGTCTTCGTGTTATGTGCAGATTTGCTGGGTCGTTTTCGATTCGCTGCTGACGTCGAGTCGTTTCGACTTCTGGGTGCAGCCAGGGCTGTACGTCTACACTACTGTTGGCAACCTTCTACTCTTCCGACTCCTTTGGTCCTTGAACATCTTCGTCTGGGCGCGCTATGATATCAATTACATTCCTTTGTTGTCTTTGGAAAACCTGAAACCGAACCTGTTGGCGGTGTCGAACAGTACCGCTACGCAGTTCGTGTTGTACAGCTTGAACTTGGTCATTTTCTTTGAAGCGAACAGTGTATCGACACCCATTCTGTCGCGTACGCCATTGCGTTATATCTGCCCATTCTTGTTGCTGGTGTGGAGCGTCTGCTTTGAAGGTTACGAATACGTCTTTCGTTTCAACGGTCTCGTCACCAAATATTCGCGTGGGTTGTTCTCCCGAGCCGTTTTCATTCGATGTTTCATGGCTCCTTTCACCGCCGTTCGTTTTCGTGACGTCTTCGCGGCGGATGTGCTGACTTCCTTCACCAAGGTGATATCGGATACGCTGTATGCCTCTTGTTGGATCCTGTCGGGCCAGTTTCTGGTGCCGCCTGATGAGAACTACAACAAATACGGCCACACCGTCTTTGGATCGAATGCCCTCGTTTGCTCAAGTTCGCGTATGGTCATTGCTGTGGCCGTAGCGGTGTGCATTCCTCTCTGGATTCGCTTCTTGCAGTGCTTGCGTCAGATGCGTGATAGCAAATGGCAGATCTGGCCGTTCATGTTCAACGCGCTGAAGTACGCCCTGTCCATCGCCGTCGTTATCTACGGTACGAAGACGTCAGTGCATGCGATTGACCCCACGTACATGAACTTGGTGATCATCACGACGATCTACAAATGGTGGTGGGACGTGGTCATGGACTGGGGCCTGTTCGAGGTGATGCCGACCATCATCGACTTCAAATCCTGCGTCAAGCGTGTGAGTGTGGAGCGACGTCGTCGTCGCTCGACGTTCAACAATATGGCAACTGCGACCTCCGCCGCGCATGCAGCCGGAGTGGCTCCTCGCCGTGCAGCTGTTACAGTGACTAGCAGTCGGCGTCGAGGGGGCCATCGAGAAGAGCCCCACTTGTTCCTGCGTCCACTGCTGATGTATCCATCGCATTACGTGTATTACGCGGCCATCGTGCTCGATTTGATTCTACGCTTCATGTGGGTGGCGTCACTTGTGCCGAAGGAGTTGTTTGGCTCCTTTGTGGGTCCGCAGTTGAGTTTCTTCTTGGGCTCGATGGAGATTGTGCGCCGTGCGATGTGGGGCTTCTTTCGTTTGGAGTACGAGCATCTGAAGAATGTGCAGAAAGGAGCCGCAGGTTTCTTGAAGTACCGACGAACGAGTTACGACTTTTCGCGGCGACAAGAGTTGGAAAGTGTGAAAGGGGCTGGCGCGTCCTCTGCTGCTGGTCCTGGCGGCGCTGACAATAGTGAGTCTGGAGAAACGGCCTCCAGTCCATTGTTTGACGCGCGATATCGTCGCGGATACAGTGTCGTTGAGTTGTCAACTCTGCTGCATGCGTCGCACCGAGAAGATGAGCAAACGAGTATGCTTACGAAGTCAGAGGCCAGCGGAAAACGCCCGGGTGGCGCCAACGGAGCTTCCTCGAGTGCGCCAAGTCTACCTTATTCGATGGACCCGGACTACCCCGCGTACGAAGAGCTGCCCTCCTGTCCGTTGGGATACGATCTAGAAGATGGCGCGGACAACGAAATTGCGCCGTTGGTCGACGATGACGGTGACGCGTTGGTGCCGGAGCAACGCGACGACGAAGAAGGCGCCACTGACAATGACGACAACCATCCGCCTCTCTTTCTCCACAATCCCAACGGTGATCATGATGACGAGGATCACAACGACGACGACGATTCAAGCAGCGACACGGAACGTGGACGACGAACGAGATCATCGCCCTCGCGTCGCAGCAAACCGGGGAAGAGTAAGAAAGCGTCTGGAACCAGTGGAGCGGCGCAGCAGTCTCCACTCGCCACCGACTTCACCACCCAAACGATGGTCGCCATTCAGGCTATGATGGATCGGTCGCACGGCAGCGCCAGTCGAAGCTCGCTGTTGCACGACGACGACGACGACGACTTTCATGATGTGGAGTCGGGAGCGTTCGCTGGTCGCGGCGTCCAACGATCGAAGAGCAACGTCCGCAAACTGCTGGCCATCAAGAGTGATGACGAGCAAGAGGGCGATGACAATCGCGTCCGGAGCTTCACGACGCCTCGTCAACCGTCGTCGCTGCATGTGCCCAATGTCTCCGAGGACGTGCATCGCCTGCGATCGCTGTCGTCCGCGTCCTCGGCGGATTCCCCTCCTCCTCACCACGCAACGCACCATCTGCATCACTCAAGCGACAGTGACGACCACCATCACGGCCCTGTTGGGCGTCGCAAGGACTCCATCGGCTCGTCAACAGGAGCTACTTCTCTGGCTGCGGCGACGTCGTCTCGGTACAATACCGCCGCAAATGGCGGCCTGCGTGCACGACAACCTGTGTCGTCAACGCCTCCTCGCACGGGACTGTCTCGACAGAACACCAACACTGGCGCGCCATTCCATCTGGCGGATGTCGAGGATCCTTAACAGATCACTGTCTCTCCTTTTTCCAGGTCATTCGTTGTCTCTGTAGACACAGCTCTACAGCTGTTCACGTCTTCTGCAGCGATGTACAACTCCTCATCGGCATCGTAGCGAGCGTTCGTTCTTCGTATGCAAGATTCTTTGTTTCTTTGGCTGTCTCTCCCCCCTCCCCCATCGGCGGCAAATGCGTCTGCTGGCTATGCGAGCTTTGCCATCAGAGATGGTCCGCTGTGAGTCGGAATTGTGGCGCATCCGGTGTCGAGAAGGCTCGTGCTCGTCACCCTCCAGCTCGCACGATTCGTTCTCCAAATCGCAGTTTTGCTTTCTTTTTTCAATCGTTTTTGCATCAGTCAACCGCCTCTCAACCCCCGAGAACACACACAATGTCGTCTTTGACGACAACGTGGTCTTCGCGCTTTGCATCATTGGCGATGGCCGTGCCCGCGAGGGTACTGCTGCAATGGATGGTCACTAGCTGCGCTTTCAGCAGCGTGCACTTCCGCCCTTTGATAACGGCCCTCTTTTGTCTCTTCTCTATATCCTGTTCTTCTCATACGTTACCTGTGTATATCTATATCCATGCAGTGCCTCCGCTGCAGCGAACCACGCTGACGCTTGCTGAAGCATCTTCTCTTTCTTCTGTCCACGCCGTCTCCTCTGTCGCTTCGGCTGCTTTTGTTCCTCTGGTGAACGCCCATCGTGGGGACATTGCTCATTACAATAACTCTCGTCGTTCTACTGACCGTGTCCGGAGCCATGTCGCCGTAGAATATACTCATCACATACACATATTTGTGCGCTGGCCCTTGGTGGTATGTCACGTTAAGGGTAATGCGTTGATACCGCCCAGACGGCTTGATCCTCTCTGCGTGTTGCCTGCCGCGTCATCATTCGTGTTATCTCACTTTATTCGTTGGGTTTTTCAGCGTGTTCCCTCATCTTCCGTGTGCGAATACTTCGTCCATGGTCGGCTGTCGTTCTCGCAGGATCAAGGCGCGTATCGATGGTGTGTAACCCTGTGTAATGACTCCCCATGTTCAGCATGCTTACGTTTTCGGGCGGTAACAGCCCACGAGCAAAAGGACTCACCAGTGTTTTCGTTCAGGAGGGATGGGAGCACACAGGGAGGCATGGTAGGCCTACGGTTATATGCCAGGAGGGCTCAAGGCGGTAGTTGGCCTTGTCGACCACGCAGACTCGACCAACGCGCGTCGCGTTTTCTCCAGCCGCCTATGTTTGTTTCTTTTCTGATCACCATACCAATTCGCTTGAGCAGGGATGAAAACACAGGCACATCGACTTAACAAGACGAATAAATACAAGCGCAGCGCTACCGTCAGTCACGTCGAGACTGCCGGAGAACTGAAAACACGGAAACACCCAACACGAGTGCGTCGCGTTACAAATCCGTCGACGAATGCGCGAAGAACGCCGTCGCCAAAGCGAGATAAATGCACAACAGCGTGGCACCAATCATCCAATTCGCATGTCCGCTGGTCAAGGCCGCATTAGCCGCTAACAGCGTCACCACGCGACCGCCGGTGCCCACCACACTGAAGCGCGTATACAGCAAGTCGCCCCCGGAAAACAGCTGCAGCAACGGAAACAAGGCCAACAACAACGTGATGCCGGTGTGCAGGGTGTATTGGATTGCGATATTCAGCGCAAGATAATTTGGTGCGGCCTTGTGACCCGCTTTGGTGTTGATCGACGCGGCGGTCAAGGAGGCGGTGGTGATCAGCGACGTCGCGAGGGGCAGCACAATGGTGATCAAGAACGAGACAGGAATCAACGTGGTGGACGCCGTACGCTCCAATGCATCCAATGCAGCCGCACAAGACACGACAAGACAAGTCAAGGAGGCCAACAAATAGAACACGACGCCGACGGCGTCCATTCGCTGCTGCTGCTTCGCCACCGTTTGGCTATTCACGTGCGTGTCATCAACAGGAAGGGACACCGCCACGTCCTCCAGTGGAGTGAGCAAGGTGCGCACATCCTTAACTGTGCTTCCATCTGCAACGGTAGCTGCTCCAACTGCTGCGGCGGTCGACGAAGCGTACAGCCGGCTGTGAGTGCCAGTCTACACCCATTCGAAAAATAAGCGTAATCACGACAAATACTGGAAGAAAAAACGAGAAAAACGATCGACAGCGTACCTTGAAGACAACGTAACAGCTGTGCATAAATAGCAGGAAGAACGACTGCACGGTAGACCAATCGTATTCAACGGACGAGTACATCTCGTCGGCGTTGTACTGCACCACCGGGAGAACATACAACGCAATGCCCACACTCAGCAGCAAAATTTGATAATTAATCCCTTTTGAATAGTAGCGGAGAACTTCGTGATGTAAACCAGCCACGAAGAAGACTGTGCCCAGTGTGAAGAGCACGCCCGTGAAGAAGTAGCCAATCAAGTAGAGAGACAATGAATCGGTGTATCCGTTGCTCAAAAAGAAAATGCCGAGTAGAAGAGGAGTGATATTGCTGAAGAGGGTATGGACGATGATATCCAACAGAGGAGGCAGAGCAAATCGCGATTGATTCAGCAGAAACTCAACACGGTCGTCGAAAATTGCGATGGACAACAGCGAAAAGCTGAACTGAGACACGTGTTGATCACGGGCTCCGTACAATATGAGGGTGGGCAAAAAGGCAAGGAGGAGGAAGTTCAAATAAGGAGATGCCTCATTGTGAGAGAAAAAGGCAATGGATGACTCCCAAAACCCGCCATTGAAGGTTGTATCACCGCTGGCCATTCTGGGTCAGGCAAGGCTAAGTCTCTTTCCAACAGCCACACTCCCGGATGCAACCAACTTTTTTGGATTACTTTGATCTCGGCGCCTTATGAAAGCGCTTGCCCATCGATTTCGATGTGCAATTCCAGATCCAGATGGCATAGTTATGGCATACTGTGCCTTCAAAAGTTGGCCGAGGCAAGATTTGATGTCGTCGTCGTCGACGACGACGATGACGATGACGACGATGTGACCGTTTCATTCGCAAGGTCATCGGCCAACCGGGAATTGGAGGGAACGAACAGGAAAGTCAACCATCAATGCATGCCATTTGCTCATCAGCGACAGCAAGAAGGTTCAGTTGCATTTCGCACAACTGTTGCGTTTGTGACAGCGGTATAAGCTGTAGTGTGCAAAGTTCGGGATCTGAAGCGATCAACGCGTATTCGCAGACGGTTGTGGTGCACGCCTTTTGCGTCGTGGATGAGTGAGTGAAAGCTGTTCTTAGAACCGCATTGAACATGAGCAGCGTTGCTTATACAGTCACAAGAAGCTATGAAACTGTCAGCAAGTATGAGGAGGAGGAGGAAGCGAGCTCAAGTAGCGATTCCGATTCGGACGACGAGTTGGACATCCACGAGATCATTCGGCAAGGTAATTTAGCAGAAATCAAGGAGGCCATCGCCAGAGATCGACCGAAGTACATAGCAAAAAAGGACAAGGTATTTTCTGTGCTTTTTAGTTGAAAGAGGTGGGATCTGACTGGTTCTGCACCACCAACAGCTGGGTAAAGTCGCACTGCACTACGCCGTGGAGACCAACAACGAACGCGCCGCCCTGTTTCTCATCGCGAAAAATGCAAATATCAATGCCAAAGACAACAAAGAACAAACACCACTGCATTGTGCAGCGGCTAAGGGTCTAACCGACATGTGTCGCTTTCTGTTGGATTTTCAAGCGAACATTCGCGCCAAAGATACACACTGTTGGACTGCGTTGCATCATGCGGTCGATGGAAATTACATCGAAACAGCCACATTACTCATCAAGCGAGGGGTGGATATACACGCCGAGGACCATCGCCACGGTCGCACGTGTTTGCATCTCGCTGCAGAACGTGGATACGCTGAGATGGCGGAGATGCTCATCATCCGCGGCGCCGACATGTGCGCAACTGGAGACGCTTTCTTCAGCAAAACACCATTGCACATCTCGTGTCTGCATGGGCATGATGATGTTACGGAAGTGTTAATTCGAAAAGGCGCCGACGTGGACGCCCTCAGTGGTCTGCTCGACAAGGGCCCGTTGCATTTCGCCGCCGAAGAAGGTCACGTCAACTGTGTCAAACAGCTGCTGCAAGGCAAAGCTGACCCGAATCGACACGGAAACCATACAAATGGTTATTCACCGATCCATTTGGCGGTGCTGAAAGACCATTGGCATGTGGTAGAGGCCTTCCTCGTGAGCGAGAAGCTGTTCAGCATCAACGTGAATCTCCCCGGCAAGTTCTCCATCGTCGGAGCTTCTCCTCTGCATCTCGCTTGTCAATACGGAC
Source organism: Poteriospumella lacustris (assembly GCA_008000375.1). NCBI lineage: Eukaryota > Chrysophyceae > Chromulinales > Dinobryaceae > Poteriospumella > Poteriospumella lacustris. The sequence goes on from SMOI01000077.1 coordinate 39,446, forward strand.
ATACACACATCGTCCAATTGCTCATGGATGCTCCGTCGGTCAACCGAGAGGCGCAAGACACCAACCATCGCACACCGTTGCACATCGCCTGCAAATACGGTCACTACGGCATCGCGGACCTACTGATGGAGTTCGGTGGCTGCGACTACACGGCCAAGTCCTTGGATGGCAAGACGCCGATTGATTTGATCAGTGACCCGGTGGAGAAAGACCGTCTAAAGCTGCTGTGCTTCAAGCTGGACCTCGTCAAGAAGTACCAGGACGAACAGGCGCGACGACGCCGCGAGGTGGAAGCCGAACGAAAGGCTGAAGCCGAGGCCCTCGCCGCTGCGAAGGCAAAAGAAGAGCAAGAACGAATTCGATTGGCAGCAGAACGACACCAGGAGTGGCGACGCCAGCTGACGCTGGTGAGTGACGTGGCCGGTGAAATCGAGTCGTTCCAACGCCTCGCGGCGGAGTACTTCGACCAGAGCATCAACGACCTGCTCGTCGAGATTGATACCACCGCCATCAACAAAGAACAAGCTGCCAAGCAACAAAAGAACGTCCGTAGTCCTGGCCACGAAGTAGGCGAAGTCCCATCAGTAACCCAAGCGACCGCGCTGACCCGTGCGGCGTATCGCGGGTTCTACGACGTCGTCCAGGCGTTGCTCCACTGGAAAGACATCGACATCGACTTCCAAGAGCAGGAAACCGGAAACACCGCTCTGCATTACGCCGCGGATCACGGTTTTCGCGATATCGTTGAGTTGCTGCTGCTCCACGGCGCGAAGAACTACCTGATGAACAAGAAGGGCCAAGTGCCCGCCAATCTCGCGCGGACGACGGCGCTTCGAGAGATCATTCGCAACGTGCGGTTGATCGCCAAGCGGCATTTGTTCCAAGACGCTGTCCTCGAAGAGATTTACCATCGGCAAGCGCTACTGGCGGCTGAGCTGCAACAGCAACGGCAACGGGCTCAAGAGGCCGCGGGCAGCGAAGAAGGCTTCGCCTCTGGCGCAGCGAAGGACAACGCAGCAGTGCCGACGACGACGGGTGAGCTCACGCTTGGCTTGGTGGTCTTCGAGGAGAATTTGTCCCACCCGGAGACGCTACGCCAAATCATGGACACCACGACGCCCATGCGCAGCAATGCGCCGGGTGAAAGCGGTCGCGAGTTCTCCGAGCTCAACAGTCTCCTCGCGTCGCCTCACAAGCACGGCAGCGGCAAAGCGGAGCTGAAGGAGACGACGACGTCGTCGTTGAAGCTCCCGCCACTGCCGTTGCCAGGTGCCGCTGTGTCACCGTCGCCGTTGCAGCGTCATTTGGCCAAACACGACGCTGCATCTGTCGGCGGCGACGGCGGTGTCGCGATGGACTTCTCGTACCCGCCGTCCGTCGCGTCGCCCCCTCCGAAGGCGGGGTCATCGTCGAAGACGGCGAACGGATCGACGTACTTCCCCAGCATGGGCCCGCAGCACGGCGCCTTCTTTACGCCCAATTTCCACTTTCCCGCCGCCTCTGCCCCTGCGGCTGGGGGCAAAGCCTCTGCGTCGGTTCTGTCCTCCTCGTCATCGAAGGGCAATGCCGCATCGACGCTGTCGCGGCAGATGTTGGAATTGGAGCAGCAAAAGGCCCACGTGCCCTTCGCACAGCGCATTTTCAAAGATCGACAAGGCTTCATCGAAGCGGTGACGGGCATGGGCGGCACTGGCGGCGATCAATCAACGTTGCCGCCTTTGCGAGGGCCGCTGGCGATGCACGACTTGGACAACCACGCGATGGATGACCTGTACAGCGTCCACAGTCTCAACCAACTCGGCGGAGGGGGCTCGGCCATCGGCAGCGTCACTGGTGACGACGACGACGATCGCCTCCACCGCGCGAACGAAGACTTCGTCGAAGTGAACCTCGCCAGCTTCTTAGTGCACCACTACGACTCGGCGCCGACCTTCACCTCCCCGTCGAAGGAGAAAGCTTCGCATCCGCAGCAGCACCCGACGGTCCTGCATCGATTGCAGCAGAAGCTGGAGACGAAATACGGCGCCATTCCCATTTCGTTCGGCGGCTGTCGACGCGACTTGTTCTACGTGCAGCTGCGCGCCAAGCACTACCATCAACCCGCCATCCCGCGCTTCAAAGACGAGCAGTACACGACCGTGTACCATTTGCAGCGCAGCTATCTGCCGACGGCCTTTGACACCTCCGTAGAGTTTGAAGAGGTGCGCGATTTCTTGTGGCTGTTGGGCCACCCGTACCACGTCGCGCTGATGGAGGAGCTGAAATACGCCGCGGAGCCACCTGCGGAGGGCATGGCAGCCACTACGCACAGCGTGCATCGCGTGTCCACCGCGTCGCAAGCGTTGCTCAGTCCGTGTTTTCGGGGTTTTGATGCCGACACGGCGGCGCGGCGCGACAAACGCAGCTTCCTCTACGACGCAGCCGTCGCGATGAACCTGCTGCACGATCTCTTCACGAAACCGACGGCAGAAACGGTCGTTGTGACCAGCGATGGAGCCGCATCGTCGGCAGCCACGTTGACGACGTTTCTCTTGGCACAGGCGACCAAGCAGCAGCAAGCGACGAAGCTGACGTCGTCGCATGAGTCGGCGTCGTCGCCGTCTCCGTATGGCCACACATTCGTCCCCTTCGCGTCGTCGTATTCGATTGAAACGACCGCGTCGGTGGCGGCATCGCTCGGTGCAGCGACGAGGGCCGCCGACTCCATCGCGCTGCCGAAGAACCTCCACGTCGAGGACCTGCCGCATCTGCATCGCTTCGCCGCCGTCTGTCGCGACGTCTTGACCATCATTTTGACGATCTACGACACCAACTTCCCCGCGTATTTAGAGGGCTGTGTCGCCGGGGCGGAGGCGGATCCGTCGTCGGTGACAGCGGGCAGCCCACCGCAGCCGTCGTCGTCGCCGTCGTCCACGCGCAAATCGCTGGCGAAAGAACCTGCGACGGGACCGCCGCGGCCATCGTCGATGCGGCTCACCATCGAACAGGAGCGTCTCGTCGTGCAGGCGCTACGCGATGAGATCTTCTACCTGCAGCAGTACGGCTTCCTCGACGAAGCACTGGTCGCCACGTTGCATCAGCAGCTGTTGCCCTGCTGCACGCTGTTCGCTTTGGAGTTTCTGCTGGGCAAAGAGGCCTCGCCGTATGCGATGGCACAGCATCCTGTGGAAGCCTCGATCCGTCGAAAAGCGAAGAAAACGAAGAAAGGCACCGCCGCGAAGGACGATGGAGACGCGGGAGACGAGACGCAGCTGCCGTTGACGCAGGATCCGTTGAAAGAGGTGTGGGCGGGGCTCTTGCTGAATCCACCGCGCAGTCGACGCCAGGCCATCGACGCGGTCTTCGAACTGGCGGCGTTTCTGATGCAACAGGCGGAGGTGTCGTATCCGCCGGATGCCATTCGTGCCCACTTGTGGGCGCAACAGGCGCGTCAACTGCTGCAGGAGTACAAAGAGCACAGCGCGCTGCCCGCTGGCGTGTCCTCCTCACCCATCAAAGCGATGCACAATCGATCCATTCCAGCGAAGGCAACGGCAGAGGAGGGACACGATGAAAGCAGTACGATCGCGGATGATCAATCGTCGGTGGTGCTCATGGATCCGTCGTCGTTGACGATCTCGCCCGCCGAGGTGGCCCGCGCCGCGTTGCAGCTGTGGCTGGAAGACATGGCGCTGGTGGAATACGAGCGCTATTTCGTGGGTCTGGGCTTTAAACTGCTGGAAGATTTCCAAGAGCTGAGCGAGGAGGACTGCTACCGCTACTTCCCCTTCATCAAGGTGGGCGACATGCGTCGTCTCGCGAAGCGCTGCGACCAACTGTCCGACGGCATCGTACGCGACTATCTGAAGAGAGCGGAGAAGATGCAGAAGGAATGGATCGAGCGAGAGAAGGCGCTCATGGTGAAGAAGCAGCAAGAGCGAGCGGATGCCAAGGCCGCCGCAGCAGCCAGAGCCGCTGTGACGAGAGCGGCAGGAGGCGGTGACGCCGCGATCGCGCTGGACGACGACATGAGCAGCATGGTCTCGCTGAGTGCGCGGCTGCACAGCCGGCCAGAGTCCCCTCGCCCCATCTCGTCCACAATCGTCGCAGAGGAGACAGGGACGCCCGTGGCCGTCACAACAGCTGCGACTGACGGTTCAAGCATCGGCGGCGCAGAGGATCAGGCGAGTGTCGGCGACGACAGCCTGTATCGAGACCCGAGTATGGACGAAATCCCGTGATGTTTATTGTATATACTGTACTCTGTAAATACGAGCGAAGAATGAAAGATGACTGACATCGGTCGCATCGCGTGGAGAGAGCCGGTAGCCCACACAAGAAAGGTTTCCGGGCCCCTACCGTCACAACAGAGAAAACAAAGCATCGGATGGCGGAAGCGCTTCATATTCGACATGAAAGCAGCTGAAGGTGGACGAGTTCAGTGTGACAAGCTGAAGAGAACAGCTGGTTAGATTTACAATGCAGCACAATAAGGGGCGAGGAGTTGTTGTATGTACAGAGGCACACGCCAGGAGAGGCGAAGAGGAGCTACTTGCCAACGCGGCAGTTGTTTAAGATGAAATCAATCTCTGCATTGTTCGGGGTCCGAATCTCTTCGCCAGTGATGTAGGAAAACACTGAATGCTTCTTGGGATCGTAGTACCCATCGATGACATCGTAGCAGTCCTTGGGCAGTTCGTGATCATGTGTGGAGACATCGCGCAGCTTGCTTCCTGGCGTTATCCCATCTCGGATCTCGCGGAAAAATCGACAGTCGTAGTCAGAGCAGTATTCCCAGAACTTGTACCCAATCTTTAAATAAGGCAGTCCGTCATCGAAGACGAAACCTCCGTCAACGAGTTCACCGCGTTCCCAAAAGCCCACGTAAGCTCCGCCCTTCACGAAGAGAATGCCCTCCCCATGAAAGTGCCCATCTCTAAAGCCACCTTCATATCGGGTGTCCTTGAATCGATAGACACCGTTGCCATTGAATCGACCGTTCTCGTAGGGTCCTTCGTATTCACCTGCCAATAACTCCGGATTCACAGTGTTGACGGGCGCCGCCATTTCAGTTCCCAATCAATAGGAAAGAATTTCTTCCGTCAAAATATACGTGAATGGCAAGCTATCACACGTAGTGACTGTATCTGTCATCGATACATACCTATTGCCATGATCGTCGCTCATGGCATGGAGGATTGGGATTGGAGTCATCCGATGAAAAAACGTAACGGCAATAGCGCATGGCGACGACGACATGGGACAGTCTCTGGCCAAAAAGTTCACGAGGCTCTGAACTCTAAACGTAAACCAGCAAAAAAACATCGCGAAATCAAACATCAAGCGACCTTCCGCGATTCGCGAGGATTTATTGTCGCACAACTGAAGTGAAGAACAGTTTTTCTCTCATTTTCTTTCACATAGGATATCGAATTCGCCATGGGATTGACGCAGCAAGAAATCGACGGATGTCGAGAAGCCTTCTTGGCTTTCGACAAGGAAAGAAGTGGCACTATTGGTATTTGGGGATTGAAACAAGTTTTAGAGGCCATGGGCCAGAAGGTCACAGAGGCGGAAGTGTTCCAGATGGTCAATGAGGTCGACGAGAACATGTCGGGACAAATCGGATTCGCAGAATTTCTGAAAATCATTGAAATTAGAAAAGAGAAGGCAGAGAATTTAGACGACGAGAGTGATATGATTGATGCATTTGTGGCTTGCGGAGGAAATGCTGACAAGTCTGGCAATGTACGGAAGGAAACCCTTATCAAGATTATTAAGCACGATTTTGGCCTGCCCATCGACATCGAGCGTCTAATCAATGATATTGATGCAGATGGAAGCGGAGAGATTGAATTCGAAGAGTTCAAAGCTCTGCTTTCTTAATGGGTGGCGTGGTCTCCGTTATATGAGGTTCTGCTCTTGTTGGCATCGACCGATTTCCCCACCGACTCTCTGTATTGTACAATTCAGAAAATGAAGATGGCTGTCACAAAGCTGCTTCTGAATATTCCGTATTATCGTTGTATAGCTGAACATGACAGCAAACATGAAACTAAATCGTGATTGTATTTTGTGACACAGCGGAAAGTGCTGCCAGCGTTGATGATATTTGTCGTTTAGTTGATGTAGAGCGTGAAGGCCAGAGTGCCCAGGAAAGTCACAAACCGGATATTCCTATGGTGTGTATTCGTTGGACAAAAAGCTGCCAAGAGTAAGGATGTCTCCAGTGGTGGGCGGAGAAGATGAGGCGTTGTCTGCCCAGATAGCAGTGCTGACCGCAGACATGATCAACTTGAGAGGGTGTATTATTTTCGTGCAGAACCATCATGCACCTATACGTGTATTGCTTATCTCACAGCCATGCGGTCTACATTATCCAACATCCAATGATGGATGAAGGCCAGAGGGTTTGCCATTTGGTGTATGGTGTATTGATTGAATGTAGTGATTGTAGTGATTGCAGACAACCTTCGAGATTCGAAACGCCTTTTCGTCAGTTCAACTGCAAGTTCAGCTTCGATTTCGACGTGGGGCCTAGCCCTCCTCCCCAGTAGTGATCGAGTGATCGACTGCGATTCGGATGTGGAATTCTGAATAGGGACTCGTTGAGTCACAGGTCACAATTTGGCCCGTGTCTTCTTTGAAGTCGTGGGCAGCTTATCATATGCAAAAATGTCTCTTCTGCTGGATTTACCCGATGTGCTGATCAAAACCATCGTTTGTGAATGGCTGGAACCACCAGGGTTTGTACATTTGGATACAGCTCTATGCAATGCTGGACTGCGAGAGAAGTTTCTCAAGTTTATCCAGGACAACAGAGGGAATAAAGATAGCCCATTGTTGCTCTGTAATGTGTCAGCCGTCCAATTCAGGTTTCCCGCGTTTGACTCGGGTCGCTACGGAGAAGGAAATCCCATTTTAGACATCCTACGCTACGCAGAAAAGCGCAGCGTCGGGCTTAGTTATGTGAAAGTGTCTCAGTGGCCGTATTTTGGCATTGATTCGATATGGCAGACGTTTCTAGACGGTGTCTCGTCCCTGAAAATTGAAGGCCCAGAGACCGATGATGCCCCCGTCACAAGTGCACTTCTCCAGACGTATGCTGGGTTTCGAAATGTTCAAGAAGTCAGCATAATCGCGCGCTATAGCTTTTATGTGCCGTTGTCGCAATGGTGTGTCCAGCTGCGTGCGATGTGGCCACAATTGACCAAGTTGGCCATCGATGGCGGTGGTAGTGCTCATCTGTCTCTACACACCGAACGCGAAGACAGATGGATGGGGGACACCTCGCATAATTCCACGAGCAGCATTCCTGCTCCCTTGCTTGAATCGCTGGACGCGGTATGCAGTAGACTTATCGAGCTGCGTTTGTTGGATATCGTGTTGTATCCCGTCGACGTGTTTACGCTGTTTGGAGACATCCCAATGCCTCATCTGGAGAGCCTTGAATTAAGGTCCACCGTAGCTGAGTTCATTACGACTGCGCATTACACCAACATAGAGCTGTCGTCTCCACGTCATCATTCAACGGCATCACCCCGCAACATCTTGACGAGCCGCGCGGTGAACGTAGAGTCTGAAACCATCGTTGATGTGCACGATATCAGCTTTGCGACGGACACAATGCGACCGACCATTGGTGAGAATACGAGGCTTCCTCATCGTCCGCGTCATCGAATCACGACCCAGATCACCTCGCTCGACGAGTTGTGTGGATACTTCGCTCAATCACGACGTGGTGCGCTACCACACCTGCGCAAACTGGCAGGAGATGCTCCCTGGGCATATGCCCTGCTTCCTCTAACAACGGCGGCTTCTTTACGCACCTTGGAACTGAACATTGATGGCGAAAATGTTGGAGCCATCTGGTGCGCGGACAGTGCCTTTGGTCTGCGGATCCCATCGTTGCGCAATGTGGCCACTTTGGTCGTCCGCGTCGGTGATGACTTTCCTGTAGAGAGGTGCAGCTTTCCGATGGGGGCGTTGTTGGCCAACATGCCGTTTCTGGAATCGATTGAATATGATCGTAAGATTTCGTTCCATCGAGTGGCAGCTTTACCCGATGATTCCTTCGCCGCCGCATTTCGCAACCTCACCCAGCCGTTATCCCGTCTGCGTAGACTGGACCTTGCCGGCTACATTGCACCAACGGCAATGGAAATTCACGCCTTCTTTGAGCAGTTGAGTCGCATCGCGCCGCAGTTGCGGGAACTGTACTGCTATGACTTGGACGTGACGCTTCCGTGCCTGTTTTACTCCTTGCGGAACAGTGTTACCTTGCAATCGTTGGATCTGCATTGTATTCGAGTGGACTACACCCAAGCACCAGCCTCGTGGGAGGAATTAGACCTTTCGCGAACGGATTTTATGCACCTTTGTCAGTTGACGAATTTATTTCGTGTGCGCATCTCAGGTTGCGGAGTCTATGTTCGCGATGCGATGCTGATTCGAGTGTTTGAGGCGCTGCCACATTTGGCGGAGTTTAGTCTGCAGCAATCGCCGCCCGCCCTGGAATACGAGGGCTGCGAGGAGAATGAGGAAAATGACGACGTCGAGGACGAGGACGATGACGATGACGATGAGGACGAGGGGGACGAGGGGGCCGAAGAAGAGGATGAGGACGATGAGGACGAGGGAGCCGGAGAAGAGGATGACGACGAGGGGGCCGGAGAAGAGGATGAGGACGAGGGGGCCGGAGAAGAGGAACAGACCGCACGGTCCGCCGGGTCCCGATCAGTCACTCGAATTTCCACCGCTTCCACCGCTTCCGCCGCTTCGAAGACGGAGATGATCACGCGCAATAGTGTGCTGCTGCGGGATCCACTACCGCCCTTGAACTCCGGTACGAGATATCGTCAATCGCTGTGCTGTGCCTTGCCTCATCCCTGTTCGTGTGTATGTCACAGAGGCCTACGAGGAGCACGTGCTGCACGCCACTTACTTCCTGTTGCACCCGAAAATCAACGAAGTACGGGCGGACCGCGTCGATAAGCTGCAAGTTCTAAGTGCGGCGCGCAAGTGCAGCGGCACTGACCTGTCGTATGTGACGACGGCCAGCTTGGATGCGTGTGTAAAGCTCTGTCCGAAGCTGCGCAAGCTCGTGCTGACGGTACCTTGTTTGGATTTGACCGCGGAGAAAGTCCGAGAATACCTGCATTCCTTGCCGCCCTGTCGATTGGGGTCACAGCCGAGCTATGCACGACAGGTGCGGTCGTCTCGATTCCACCTGGTCGTGCTGCGATATGGAACGGCGCGTTCGTTTCCTCGCGCTAGGGCCGACGAGAGAGTGCTGCTCGGTCGTGCAGAATTGCTCAGCGTGGTGGAAGGTCCCGAGATGTCCATCATCTGATCCCCCCTTCGACGCGACAGACAAACTGTAACGCTGGAATGCAGAAATGTATCGCTTGTGATGCTCTAGCCATAAGATGCAGATACTCTCGAGTGGCGGCTCATTGGAATTGGATTCACCGTGTTCCGTATACTATGGGTATTGCTGTACGTCCTTAGTCAACAAACACGGTGAATTCTGTGTGCATAGCCACGTGCATATCATTCCGTTTACCATTCCTGCACCCGCTCTATGTCGCATAAACATAAATGTGATTGGTACCGTCATATACTATCCAAAGCAGTCATTTCTACTTTGGAGTTACAAGGATGCGCCGAAAACTGTAACGGACGATGGCCCCAGGATTTGGGAAAACTGTAAAAGTTGGGACCTGTCTCAAAGCGTCGCTGCGCCAAATACCAAAAGAACAAAAATCCATTGAGAAATCGATTAAGATCGATCCTTTTCGAGTGAAACACAGTTCCAATTCAAGGATAAGGAGTGATAGAGGTGCTTTAAACGAAGATTGCTCTCAATTCATTGTTAGTGAGTGTTGATTCCTGAGCACGAGTCAGCCATGTCCAAAGAACTGACGAAAGAGCAACTGCTCGAATATGTGAAGAAGCAAAAGCTCAAGATTAAGAAGCTCGAAACCGATCTATCGGAGGCTTTGAGCAAAGCGGAAAGCACAGGTTCTGATGCAAACCCACCCGCATCTTCTGCACCAACGGAAGTCGTCACCGAATTGGAGGCAAAGCTGTCGGCCAAAGAGGAAGAGGTGGGAGAGCTGGACGCAAAGTTGCGCCAATACGAGAAGCGTCAAAGTGACTTTCTTCGCGACTTTGAAGCGAAAGAGGCAATTTGGGAACATGAGAAGAGCCAGCTCAACGCCAAAGTCGACAAGCTCGTGAGCGAAAACCAACTGTTCCTTTCATTGGAGAGTGAAAAGAACCAGCTTCAAAGCAAGTTGCAATCGGCAGAATTGGCCAAGGAGCAACTGGTGCAAATGTTTCAGGACTTACAAAGGGACTACGACGAGGTTGCAAGCCAACGCAACGCACTGAAGGCGGCCGAAGCGACGTGGGCAGCGACCACCGCCGAGTTGCAGTCAACGGTTGAAGCTTTGAAATCGACGTCTGATGCGTCGTCTTCTGAGTTGGACAGTCTGGTGGCCGATTTGAGAGTCCAGCTGGCGGCCCTCAGTCGCGAGAAAGAGGCTGCAGACGCGTCGCTCCAGCAGCAGTTGGAAGGCCACCGCACTGAGGTCGCTGGGCTGCACGAACGCACCGCCTCTCTGCAGGACACCATCGCCACGCTGCAATCGGAGAAGACGGAATCGGAACAAGCGCTTCAGCGAGAGAGAGAAGCCGTCGAGGCGTCCTTCCGAGAGCAGTCGGCTGCGTTGACCAACCAAGTGGCGTCGTTGGAAGCCGCCGTCGCGTCGCTGAAGGAGACGATGGCCGCGTTGGAAGCCGACAAGGCCCAATTAGAAGAGTCGCTGAAGCGTCAATCGAGTAGCTCGGAGGAGCAGTCGAGTCAGCTAGCTGACGAGAAGGCCGCGTGGGCCCGGCTGATGGACGAGAAGGACGCCGACCACAGCGCTCGTCTGGCACAGCACGCCGAAGAATGGACCGCGCAGATCGCATCGCTGCAGAGTGCACACGAGGCACAACAGAAGCAGCTAGAAGACGATGCGGCGCTTCAACGACAGGCTCTGGAGGAGGAGCTGGCCCAGCTGCGGACGGCTGCGGCGACGGGCGCTGCTGCTGCAGAGCCAGCAGCTGCCGATGAGGCCGCCGCTGACCTGGCACTGCAGCTGGAAGAAGCGAAGAAAACAGCAGAGCAACTCCTAGGCGAATTGGCATCCAAAGGCGAGGAGCTGCTGCGGTTGTCGACGGAACTGGCGCAGGCGGAGGCCCGTCAGGCGGGCCTCCAGCAACAGCTGCAGGAGGCGCAGGCAGCCGCTGCGGCTGTGGCTGTGGCCCCTGAAGAGAAGCCCACCACTGGTTCCGAGGAGCCACCATCCGAGAGCAACCAAGAGATGGAGAAGCTGAAGGACAAGCTGCACCGCATGAAGACGCAGTACCAGTCGTCGCTGCAGCGCATGAAGGACATCGAGGCGCAGGTCGTCGAGCACGACGGCAAGTTCACCGCTCTGCAGCGACGCTACGACGAAGCCACCCACGAGCTGCAGTCGCAGGGGGCAGCGATCGATGCTCTCCGACGCGAGAAGGACGAGCTGCTCGCGGACAAAGACAGCGTCGTCCAGGCGCTGCGTGTGGAGCACGCGGCCCTCGTCGACGGCCACGTCAACGACCTGCGCGAAGCCCAAGCGCGCGTTTCGCAAGCCCATGAAGAGATCTCCGCCCTTCAGAGCCAAGTTGCCGACCAATCCGCCGAAATCGAGCGCCTGCGGGCCTCCAACGCGGATCACGAGGCGGCCCTCGCCACGCTGCGTTCATCGCTGGAGACGACGGCGTCGGATTCGGCGGGTGAAACGGCCGCGTGGGAGGCGAAGCTGGCGTCGTTGCGCACGTCACACAACGCGCAGGTGCAGGCGCTACAGGAGGAGATGGCGGCGTTGCAGCAGGCGGTGGACGATGCGCGTCTCGCGGCGTCGCACTGGGACGTCGAGCGACAGCGCTTCGCAGCGGAGGAAGACGCGCTGCGCAAGAAAATCGTCGAGCTGACCGAGGCGGCGACCGATCTGGAGGCCAAACTCGGCGATCACGACGCCACAGCGGTCGCTGCATCCGAAGCTGCTGCGACGGCCGTGGCGGCCGCTTCGACGGCCTCCACCGCGACGATCGCCTCGTTGGAGCAGCAGCTGCTCGAGGCCCGTGCCGATCTGGACGCCGCGCGGAAAGAAACGTCCGAAAAAGACGAGAAACTGAAGAAAGCCATCGTGAAGCTGAAGCAGAAGATGAAGGACAACGACGAGCTGGCGCAGCAGGTCGAGCTGTGGAAGAAAGAGCACGTCGAGTGCCAAGCGAAGCTCGTCCTCTCCGAGCGACAGCAGCAGGACCTGCAGGTGCAGCTGCACGTGCTGCGCTCGGAGCAAGAAACGGCCTCCAAACGCGTACACGAGTCGGAGGGCCACAAAACGGACTTCGAGCAGCGTCTGAAGGCGCTGAACGACGCCCTCCTCGCGAGCGAGGAGCGTCTGTCGGCGATTCTGCTGGAGAAGAACAAGCTGCGCGACGAACAGCTGCTCTACGAACGGTCGCTGGCCGAGAACAAGCACTCGCAGGAGACGATGCGGCAGGAGAAGGAGCAGCTGCTGCGTCGCTTGAAGGAGATGGAGCTGAAGGAGCACGAGGCCGTCGTGCGCAACAACGACTGGCAACAGCAGGCGGAGACGCTGAAGGCCTCCAACGCCTCGCTGACGTCGGAGGTGAATCACCTGCGGCAAGTGCAAGCGACGCTCGTCGCTACGGAGCAGCAGCTGAAGCAGCAGCTCGAGCAGTCGACGAAGGCGGCGCAGCAGTTGCAGGAGCTGCAGGAGGCCGTCGAGAAGGAGCGTCAAGACTTCGCCGCGAAGGAAGACGCGTTGAACGAGCGCGTGAAGAAGCTCAAGGGGCTGCTCGCGAAGGTGAACCAGGCGTCGCAAGAGAAAGAGTCCAAGCTGAATCAGCTGGAATTGAGGCGCCCGAAGCGCTTCTTGGTCCTCGCGAAGGTGACGGTGAACACGGCGGTGGGCGGCAGTGGCGAGGCCAGCGGCGGCGGCGATGAGCAGTGGACGCTCGTGCTGCCCGATGCGCCGCCGTCAGACGATGCCGCTTCGACGTCGGCGGCGCCTGCCACCGCAGCTGGTGCCGCGGGGACGAAGCGCGCGCAGCAGCAGCCGCGGTGGGTCGAAGAGGCGACGGTGCAGGAGTGGCTGCACCAGGGCTCGTCGATCATCGGCGCGGCGCCGGAGAACCTCACCGAGCAATGGGCCCACCGCCTGCGCACCGTGCAGCAGTCGCTCGAGCGAGAGCGCGACGACTGGCGGGCGCAGTTCGACGACGTCTCGCAGCAGTTCAGCACGTACAAGATCCGCGCGCAGACGGCGCTGAAGCGCATCGGCACCGACGACAAGGAGCGGCAGCGGCAGAAGGAGCAAGAGCAGCGCGAGCTGGAGGAGCTGCGACAGACGCTGGCCACGGCACAAGCGACCAGTGACGCCCTCGCGCTGCAGGTCGCCGAGCTGCGCGCCCACCTCGACGCGGCGACGCAGCAGCTGCAGGCGACGGAAGCGACGAACGGCGCGTTGACACGCGACGCGGCGGAGCTCCAACGGCAGCTCACTGCAGCGCAGGAGGAGCACGCCGCGCTACAAGACGACCAGCATCGATTGCAGGCGTCGCTGCAGGCCAAGGACAAGGAGTTGCAGCGACTGCAAACCGCGATGGACGCGCTGCACCGCGAAATCGAAGAAACGCGCGCGATGACGACGCAGCCGGTGACCGCGGCCGTCGCGGAGCCGGTCCTCGTCACCGTCGACGCCATCTCCGCGCCCTCCGCAACGGCTGCGGACAACAAAGCCGCGGGGGCCGCGCGGTCGCCTTCGCCGTCGTTGTCGCACGGTCACTCGCACGCGCACGACGCGTCGGCGCTTCCGTCGCTTGCGTCGCTGTCGACGGACGCGGCCGGTGACGCCGCCGCCAACGGCAGCCGCGGTGCCAGCTACCAGACGCACCGCCCGCCGTCGCTGCTGGTGCACGCGCCGCCGCCGACGCCGTCGCACTCGCAGATCGTGACGCCCGCGTCCTCGTCGACGCACGAGACGAGCAAGTTCCTCATCCACCAGCAGGCCGACCACCTGCTGCGCGAGAACCTGCAGCTGCTACGCGACGAGAACTCTTCGTTGAACCTCGAGCTGCAGGACCTGCGCAACGACATGAGCCTGCAGGAGGAACAGGTACGGGGCCGTGTTGTGTTGTGCCGTGCCGTGTCGCCGCGGCCGCGGCCGCAATGGGGCGCCGAGCTGACGCGTGTCCGTCTGTGTGTCTGTGTGTCTGGGTCTCTGCGTGTGTCTGTGTGTCTGTGTGTCTGTGTAGATCGCGATGCTGAAGGCGACGGTGCGCGAGTTGGAGGCGTCGTTGCTGCGCGAGCAAGAATTCAACGCGTCGAATCGCCACGTGAACGCGGAGTACCTCGTGAACGTGCTGCGCAAGTTCCTGCTGGCGGTGGACGCGTCCGAGCGCTACAAACTCGTCGGCGTGCTCTGCCAGATGCTGCATCTGCAGCCGGACGAGACGCGGCTGATCAACGAGCGCTGGGCCGTGCGCGGCGGTGGCCTCGTTGGGTGGCTGTTGCCTCCGAAGCCGGCGGCAGCGCCCGTGGGGCCGTTGGGTGCCAGCGGCGGTGGCGGCGGTGGCGGCGGAGCTGCGACGGGTACGCCGATGAAGAAAGGCGGCAGCGTCGAGGCGCCGCCGTTGGACCCGTACGCCGGCATGGGCATCAATCTCAATCCGTATTAGCGTCGCCCGCAGTAGTCGTTAGCCGTTAAATAGCCCTGTTGTTCAGCGTCCGCGGGCGATGCCCCCACAGCGATGCCCCCGCAGCGATGCAGCGTGTTGGGTGAGAGAGAACGAGTCGTTACGTTACAGCGAGGCGCCACACGGTGGAGGCTAAATGATGGGCGAAGGGGGCGGAGGAGGCAACGCGCTGCGCTATGAACCGCGCCAGACGTCCCCGCGCTCGCGATGGCAGCCGACGGAAGCAACGCGGCCACCGGTCGCCGAGAGAAATGCACACACAAGAGAACCAATAAACCACAGAGAAGTCGCCATCCAAACGGCAGAAAAGAAGCGGAAGGCGGTGGAGGCGGGGGGGGGGCTGTTGTGCGCTGTGTCGAGGTCGTCACAGCGCGATCGGAGAGAGGGGAGAGAGAGGGACACACTCACAGAGAGAGCGAGAGCTAGAGAGAGAGAGGACGCGGCCGCGTTAGTTCTGCAGCGTCTCGAAGAGGTCTGGAATGGGCTCGTCGCAGGTGCCGCCGATGAAGCGCGGCATGTCCTTGGGGTCGACGAAGTCCTTCAGCTGCGCGGGGATGCCGTTGTTGCCGTCGGAGAGCAGCATGACCTTGTCCTGCGTGCGCTTGTCCACGAAGACCTTCAACATGCCCCAGATCGCCCGTCCGTACCACGGGAACGGGAATATCGCCAGTCGTTTCAACCGCTCGGGGTAGTTGTCGCTGAGCACCTGGATGAAGAGCTTGATGAAGTTGGTGTCGGCCGACTGGTTCGGCCCCTCGGCCACCGTCGCCGTGTGCACCAGCACGGTGACGTTGACCTCTGTCGGGAACTGCTGCAGCGACCAGTCGATCGTGTACGCGGCCGCTAACACGTACTCTTCCGGAGTGGCGACGTTGCAGTCGTACAGGCCGCCACGCATGTAGACGATGGGCGAGCCGTCTTTCGCCTGTCGAAACGGAAAGAAACACTTCGTTTTGAAGGCGTTGCGCACCTGCGTCCGCTTCAACGGGAAGCGCAAATTGCGCCACGCCAGGCACTTCTCCAACATCTCCTCCGCGGCTTTGAGCACACCTTTTCTGGCGACGAGAAAGCGGACGATGTCGGGTCGACCGAGCTGCGGATACTTCGCCGCCAACGCGACGGCGTTGGCACCGTCGGGCTCGCAGCCGGGCATGAACGGGAACTGGATCTTCTTACACACGGCCATTTGCAGCACATCCTCCGCATCGGGTCCTTTGGACGGAGCCGGAGAGGAGGGGAGATTCGGCGTCGAGGACGACATTTGTGTGGTCGCCGTGTCGAGCGACACGTCCGATGCCGCAATACTCAGCCGGCTCTGTCGCTTCACCGTGTTCTCTGTGATCTCATTGCCAGTCGACGAGACCCAGTAATTGCACGGAATATACCGACTTAGAGAGAGAATGTCCAGGTAAAACGAATTGCGGGTGACGTTCCCGTAGAAGACTGGCGGCACGTAGATCGGCGCATACTTCGCCGAGAACGGAACTCTCTTTTTCTTCACCACAGGGCCTGATGTATCTTGAAGGATTTCTTGGAAGATGCACACGGTGATTCCTACCGTCACAAAGAACAAGAAGATATCGTTCGATAGAGGAAACAGGAAGGGCATTTTTGGACCACGACACCGACAGCAAATGAAAGTGTCGACCCCAACGTGATGCTCCCTGATAAGCCAACTGTCGAACAGCGCTGTTTGGATTCTCAATGCAATGTGGAACGCAAGTAAATGGCAAACAAAGGATTATCCATTTTTTAAGACTTCGATGAGCAGCGGAGCGGCGGCAGTGCCGATTTCCCCCAGAATCACACAGAAGTTACAAAAACTCGCAAAGTAACACAGACCAACACATAAGTGGCTGGGGTCTGTGTAGACCTCCTCTCAAAAATTTTCGGGCGGCGCCGGACGCCGGCGGCGTTGGACGATGCGTTGGCTGGCAAAAAGGGCCGATCCGTTTTATTCAGCTTTCGCCAATTTATTCCATAATCGGAAGTCCTATAGGAATTTACAACTGTTATCACCGCGCGAAACTCCTCACTGCGCGATCTACTATCATATCTTCCTTTCCCTTCAAATCATTTTAGTGACGGCTACTTGTGCCAGCACTTGTTAGTCGCCTTGAAATGAACACTTCAACCACCAAAGAACAGAAGGGTAAAAAGCCGTCCACAACCCACAAAGTGTCTCGGCAGCACAGCAACAGTCACCATGGAAAAGGGAAGATGCACAGTCGCCATCAGCCGCGCTCTCACCACACAAAGAAGCCATCCGCCCCCGCAAAGGCCGCCTCCCCTCCCAGCAACAGCAAAGAAGAGACGACTTCTTCACCCTCTTTGCTCGCTCGGTTCAATTCATGGTTTTCTGCTTTCTCCTGTACTTCCACTCAATCTGCTGACGTGAGCGAACCGGCCACATCGCAACCAGAGGAAGTGCCCGCTCCCACCGCCGCCTCGTCAACGACTCCCATCAACTCGCCGGACAACGAGGCGGTGCTAGGATCAGATCTGCGAAGCGAGGTCTCTCATCAGCATATGCTCGCACCCGCAACCGATGCCGATGGCGCCGGTCGCCCAAAGTCGGTCACTCTCAACGCGCCGCTAAAGTCGATTTTGAAGAAGCCCAAGTCGGCGGAGACGCTGGCCGCGCCGTCCTCCGGGCAGTCGGTGGCCTCTTTCTCGCCCTCTATGCCATTCATGGGCGCCTCGTCGGGTTCCGTCGTGGGTATCGCTGCGATGCCCGCGACGCAGCTCAGCCAGCGGCCACTGCCCGTCCTCCCCGGTGCCATCGACACGTCAGTAGTGCCACCATTACCGCTCGGCAGCCTGCAGCCGGTTCGTCAGTTCCGCGAGGCGCGTCGCATTCAAAGCGACTTGATCAGTCGTCCGGCGCCCGTTCTGATGCACACGTACTCGATGCCCACCATCTCCCCCGTCGCGACCGTTGCCCCTTCGGCGCGAGCGCTGCCGCCGGTGGCCTCACCGTCGCCTCCGTCGACGTCCTCTGTGCGCCATTCGCGCACGCTGACCCACGAAGAGGCCGATTTCCTGTTGGCCGTGCAGCTGTCGCAGGCGGAGCTGTACTCGCAGCATTCGACGCCGTCGTCCAGCGGCGTCACCACCGCCCGCACGACGCCGGCCTCCTCCGCCGTCTCCTCTCCTGCGACGTCGTTCTACGCGTCGTCCTCAGTCGCCAGGCACTCGACAGCGTCCATGCCGTCGCCTCTTGCGCCGTCGTTGTCGTTTCATGAGGCGCCGACGCGCGACGTCGCGTTGGAGATGGGGCTTCGCGCGTCGCTGGCCGACGACCCCAAGGCGCGACAGCGGCTCGACATTCGCGAGCGCATCAACCTGTCGCGAGCGATGGTTGCCTCTGTCGGGGACACGCAAACCTTTGCGCTGTGAAGCCGTTAGTGCTGCCGCTAGTGCAGTCGCCCGCGTCGCGGCGTCGCGCCATCTGTTGCCTACGGTGCCGACCCCTCTGTCTGTCAGTGTGTCTGTGATTCTGTGTGCCTCTGTTGTCTCTTTGCGTCGTTGATTGAGTGTCGCTAGTTATTTATTCGCGCGTGGCTCTTTTCATGAGTCACGCGTGTCTCTTTGTGTCGCTGTGCGTGTCTCCGGCGGGGAGCCACACCGTTTGTGTTCGCCCCCTCCCGCCTCGTCCATGTTTTCCCCCTCCCCACCCCCTGCTGCCATCCCCTTGTAGTGTCTCAATCCATTGCTCCTGCTGCACCTCGGTGTCTCTCTGTGTCTCTGTGTGTTGCCCTGCTTGTCTCCCGCCACTGTTGCCTCGTGTGTCGCGGTCGGCCAGTGTCTCTCACCTGTGTCGTGTCTCTGCCATCAATTGCCCGCTGAGTATGTCCCCCTCCCTGTGTGTGCCCCTCCCACTTCCTTCGTACAGTAGTCTCTGTGTCCTGTGTCTCTGTGCCCTGTGTCTCTGTGTCCTGTGTCCCATCCTTTTCCCGCTGAAGCGTCACGTGCGCCCCTCTGCCCCCGCACCGCCGCCGCAGCTCAGGCCCACTCCCTCGAGCGCGCTGCCCATCCGCCTCCTGTCTCTGCTGCTCTTCTTCCACAATCCCCCGTCGTTTGTCGTTGCCCCTCTAACGCTGCGCACCCACCGCGCCGAATCCTTTTCTCCCCCCGCGGCGGCCCGCGGCCCTTCGCGTGCGCCGTCCGCTTCGTCTGTTCCGCTGCCTCTGCATCGCTGTTCCGCTGCCTCTGCATTAGCACGTCGCCGCTTCTGGCGTGTCTCGTCCGTCGCGGCCGTCGCGGAGGGCCGGCTGTTTCCGTTGTCGCTGTGCACAGCCGCCGCCCTCCGCGTCGGTCGCCGTCGGCGCCGCGTGTCCATCGCGGCCGTTTCACCTTCCCCCGCCGCTGGCGGCGCCTCTTTTTCAGCCGCCGCCTTTTCTTGTCCACCGCCGCCGTCCGCCTCGTCCACGGCGCTGTAAATAAAGTAGAACACGCCCCCCATCCCATCTGTTCGTTGTCTCTGTTCGTTGTTTGTGCCGCGTTACACAGCGACGGGTCACCGGCCGTCGACTACCGCGCCGCCACCGCCGCCGCCGCCACTGTCGCTGTCGCCGCGGAGCAGCCGGATCAGCGCCTCGTACCGCGCCGCCTCGGGCCCCGTCTCCAACGCATCGAAATGCTGTCGCGCGAAGCTCTTCATCGTGTTGAGCACGGCACGGTCCTTGACGTCGATGGGGATCTCGTCGGGGAAGAGCGCATTGAAGCGGTAGTACTGCGTCGGCGCGAGGAAGTCGGCGAGGACGCCGTGGACGTCTTCGGTGTCGGTGCTCGACGCGATCAGCTGCTGGACCAGCGTGTCCCAGCCCATCGACTGCATGTTCGCCTTCTGGTTGCGGTACAGCCCCGTGCCGATCGACACGACGCACTCGATGGGCACGCCGGGGTACAGCAGCTTCGCCTCCTGCAGCGCGATGGCCGTGGGGTTGTTCGCGACGAGGCCGCCGTCGCAGAAGAGCGACCCTTCCCAGACGACGGGCGTGAAGAACGTCGGCGCCGCCGTCGTCGCGCGCACGGCGGTCAGCGTGTTCACGCGGTACGAGCCCGGATAACGCGACGACGCCGCCGGTGCTGCCGCGGTGGGCGGCGGGTAGTGGTAGTTGCGCCAGAGCTGCGTCGTCGGGGGGTACGTGTTGACCTTCGTCGAGGCGCAGAAGACGCGCGCGCAGTCGTCTTGGTTCGTGTCGAGCAGCAGCGACTCGCCGCACATGCGGAAGAGGATCTTCTCGAACTCGGTCTCGTCGTAGGCGGCCTGCGCCGTGACGAGCTTCAGATTCGACTTCGACGCGAAGATTTTGCCGATGAACTCGTCGTAGAGCGTTTCGCTGTCGGCGACGGAGCGGCGCTGGGCGCCGAGGAGCATCGCGATGATGCCGCCGGTCGAGGTGCCGCAGATGATGTCGAAGTAGTCGCAGGGGCGGCCGGTCGACGCGGGGCCCAGGCGCTGGAAGAGCGCCTTCAGGTACGCGATGGAGACGACGCCGCGCGTGCCGCCGCCGTCGAAGCTGAGGATGCGCACGCCGCGTTGGCCCGGACGCCGCGGCGTCCAGGGCACGCCGCCGAGGCCCCAGTGGGACACGCGGGCCATCTGCCGCGGCGTCAGGTTCGCGTAGTCGACGATGACCGTCGCGTTGCGCTTGCGGAGCAGCGGCGACGACGGTGGCGGCGGTGGCGTGGCGGTGGCAGCGGCGACGGCGATGGCCGAGGCGACGGACGTCGGCGGGTCGACGACCGGCGCAGCCGCCGCCACTGCCGCCGCTGGGGCCAGCGCCGCGGCGGCGCTCGCGATGCTCGCGAAGGGCGACGAAGGAGCAGCGCCGCGCTGCGCCTCCGCCGCCGCGTCCGGCGCCGTCATGATCGCGTAGAGCGCGCGGCGCAGTCGCGGGTGGTGCAGCCGCATGTGCTCGACGGCCGCATCGCTCGTGCGCACGAGGCGGTGCACGAGCGCGAGGCTCTCGTACTGCGCGCGCAGGGCCAGCGTCCGTCGCGCGTCCGCAGCCGCCGGTGACGAGGACGCGGCGTTCGCCGCGTTGGCAGCCGCAGCGGTCGACCCCGTCGCAGCCTTCGACGGCGACGCGTGAAAGGGAAACAAGCGCCAGGGCGCCCCGCCGCCGCCGCCGGTTGTTTTGCCGTTGGGCCGCTCGGCGGTGTCGAGCGCCAGCGGCGCCTCGAGGAGGTCGGTGAGGACGTCGACGACGCCGCGGTGCGCGCCGACCTCCGCTGCGAGGCTCGGCTTCGCGCGGACGAGGCGACACAGCGCGCGGACGGCGTCGATTTTCGCGTCGACGCGCGGCTCGGTCCAGGCCACGCGGCCCAGCAGCACGTCGAGCAGCGCCGACAGACCCACGTCCTTCAGCAGCTCCTGCGCGTCGCGCTCCGTCTTCACCGCCAGCGCCGCCTGCAGCGCCAGCTCCGCCATGCGCGCCTGAAGAAAGGCGAAGTCGGCCTTCGACGGCAGCGGCGGCGGCGCCGGCGGCGTGGCGGCTGCGGGCCGCGGCGATGCGGCGGCGGCGTCGCTGTCGGCGGGTGACGACGAAGGCGACGACGGCTGCGAGGCGTTGCGCCCCGCGTCGCGCACCGCCGCGGGGAAGGCGCTGAACGTGGAGAAGTCGAACGAGGAGAACAGCGCGAACGGCGACTTCGCCGGCGCGTCCGACGCTTCTGTCACCGTCGACGACGACGCAGCGACGTCGATGGCGGCGGGTGGCGCAGGCGCAGGCGACGGCGTCGTCGGTGGATCCGTGGGCGGCCGCAGCACCGGTCGCCGCTCATCGTCTTCGCGCCGTCGCTCTGCGACGGAGCTATCGACGCCAGCGGAGGCCGCCGACGGGGCGCCCAGACGGCGCAGCCAGCGACCGACCCGCTCCGCCAGCGCAAGCGGCGAACCGTTCGCAGCGGCGGCCACAGCGTCTCGCGTCTCGTTCCGCGGCGGAGGCCCCGCCTCAGCCGCCTCCGCCGCCTCCGCCACCATCGGGACAGCGGCGCTGTCGATGGCGGCGCTGCAATTCGGCGCAGAAGCGACAGCCGCGGCCTTGGCGCTGCCCAGCGCGAAGAGCTGCGCCAAGAGACCGGGCCTCGTCGACACAGCGCCGTCGCTGGTCGCAGCGCGCGGTCCGCTGGGGACGCGACGGTGTGCGTCGGTGGCGGCGTCGCGCAGCAACGCGGCGTTGGAGACGTTCTGCAGCACGGCGTGTCCCTCGACGACCGCCACAGCCGCAGCCGCAGCCGGCGCCTTCGCATCCGCCGTGCGCGTCGCATTGACTGGCGGCCTCGACAGCGCCGCGGAAGCAGCGGGCGGCACTTTTTGACGCGGCTGCGCCTCGGTGACAAGTGGGGAGCGATCCGTCGCAGCGTTCTGCAGCAAAGCGCGGAGGCTGCGCAGGACCGCCAGCACGGCGCGCAGCGTGCGGATGACCCACGACGACTCCTGAGGCGGCGTCGTTGGCTCGAGCGAACCGCTGGGCCTCGACGTGGGCCGCGAGGGACTCAGCACGCGCAGACGCCGACTCTCGACGGCGTCCTCTGACACCGTCTGGCGCGACGCAAGCAGAGGGTGCAGCCGAGCCAGAACGACCGCCGCGCGGCGCATGAGACGCGCCCAAATCGACGGCTCGTGGTCCTCCAACGCGGGCGACTGCTGCTCTCTGAGCTGCATACGCGCTAAAACGCGATTGTTGGTCACGTAGCTCTCGCCGGCCAGGGCT
Organism: Poteriospumella lacustris; assembly: GCA_008000375.1. NCBI lineage: Eukaryota > Chrysophyceae > Chromulinales > Dinobryaceae > Poteriospumella > Poteriospumella lacustris. The sequence goes on from SMOI01000077.1 coordinate 61,963, forward strand.
ACGATGCGCTGTCGAAGCGTCCCGTTGACTGGTGCGTCCATTGAAGCGCTGCCGTGCGAAATGGCGTTGGCCCACGGTGAAGACCGATCCAAAACGTTCAAAATGCGCCGCCTCACCAGCCGCTGCATTGACGAGAGGAGGTCTGCAGATGCGTCGACGTCGACCTCAGCAGGAGAAGACGGTTTGATTGAAGGCAGCTTCGTCGAAAGAAGCTCGGCGACGTTCCAGCTGCTGAGCGAGGACGGCGCCACTGGTGCTGCCGCGGCTTTGGTTGAGTCGTCTCGTCGTCTTGTCCCCACTTCAATTGCAGGCAACAAGGGTGTACTATGATCAAAATCGACGAACGTTGCGTTGGAACTGATCGAATCGTCGCTGTCCGCGGACTTCTCCGTCCGAAACGGCGACAGATGCTCAAAGCCTCGAAACACGTTCTTGATCGACACAAGACGGTCCTCGAATGTGCCCTGTTGCATGCAAGTGATGGTGTAAATGGGCACGGAGACTAAATTGTGAGTTCAAGGTACCTTGGAAGGGAAGGACGGAGCACCCTCGTCCAGGAGATGATTATAGATCGTGAGCGTTGTCTACAGGTTCACAAATATGAGATAAAGACACAGAGTCTTGTGAAAAGATACTCACCTTCACACCGCACAACGATCGAGGACGTAGGGAAAAAGACAAGCCCAACAAAGCGTAACCCAACCACAAAAGAATCCTCAGCTGCATCCACAACATTTCCTTTGGCTGTCGAAATGACCTAAATAAACATGCTTTGTCCAACTGCAAACAATCTTTCCAACAAAGGGCGATACGGGTGCGACAGAGGCTAAATATATTGTAACTACTCAAGAAGGGCAATGAGACTATTGACCGACCACCAACCGTCAGCGCGCGGAAAGAAAGTCGTCATCATCGCGAGCGCGGCAAAAAATGAAACGCAGTCCAGTCCAGATGCCACTGTTTCACCCAGGTTTTGCGTAAGCGACACCGTGGTGACTTGGTGTCGCGGCATCCTCACTTGACGTACTTGGCTGGTTTCGAAGACATCAACATTTACTGGTTTTGTCGCAGCCACCGGCGAGGTTTTGAGTCTGACGAACCTCGAGTTTTCGGGTCACAGCCAGCGATGATTTGTGGCCTTCGCTCACCAACTGGGGCACCGCGATTGGCAGCAGGTATTTTCCGTCGTCTATTTTCGACAGAGAAGGTCTTCACATTCAGTTTGTGTGATATATCCAATATTTATCAACAATGGGAAAGGGGTAAGTCTTCTCTGTATTGCCAGCTTCGAAATGTGGGAAAGATTTCTGATCGAAATTCTTGCTGCCGACAATTTGTTCGTGCGTGCGTCTTAATTTTATTGCAGAAAGCCTTCTGGTCTTCGCGCAGGTCGTAAGCTGCACAACCATCGCAAGAACGAGAGATGGTCGAGCAAAGAGTACAACAAGGCTCACTCCGTCAGCCACATGAAGGCCAACCCTCTCGGTGGTTCCTGCATGGCCAAGGGTATCGTCGTCGAGAAGATGTAAGTATCACTCGATTCCCCGCCTTCTGTCTCTTTCCCAGACAGAGCGGTTTGTCTTTTCCTACAATGGATACTGACCATTGTTCTTTGTTGTTTCTTTGTTTTCTTGTAGCGGTCTTGAGGCTAAGCAACCTAACTCTGCCATTCGTAAGGGTGTTCGCGTTCAGCTCATCAAGAACGGTAAGAAGGTTGCCTGCTTCGTCCCTAGAGACGGTTGCTTGAACTTCGTCGACGAAAACGACGAGGTTCTCATTTCTGGTTTCGGTAAGAGAGGTAAATCTAAGGGTGATATCCCCGGTTGCCGCTTCAAGGTCGTCAAGGTTTCCGGTGTTTCCCTCCTTGCCCTCTACCTTGGCAAGAAGGAGAAGCCAAGAAACTAAACGGGCACTTTCGGGCGTATATGTATTGTGCTCATATAGTTCATCTCCACCCAATTGGTCGCAAGACTGATTGTAACCTTCACCCTCTCATTAAATACACACAAACTTTTTCACTTCTTCTCTTGTTGGATTGATTGCTGATTTCGTCGCAGAGTAATTATGATTTTATCTTGACTAATCATAGGATTTATCTTAATTAGGAGCGATCGGAACTATGCCAGCCTGCAAGGACTATGGAAAATCAAAGTCGGTGACAGTCAGGCCACGATCTGCCGATACCAACACACTAGCGTTAGTGCACGATTTTCGTCCACAAACGATGACGATCGCAATCGAAGATTCATAAGAATCGTCCTTATTTGAAATAATCTATGTTGTCGTTAACCGAAGTACTAACTGCGTCGCTTCAAGCATTCAACCGGAAAAACAACAGGAGAAGAATAATCGAAAGTATAGTTTGTGTGATTCAATTAAGATAGGAAGGTTACAATCAGTCTCCCGACCAATTGGCACTGTGTGAGATGAACTATATGAGCACAATACATATACGCCCGAAAGTGCCCGTTTAGTTTCTTGGCTTCTCCTTCTTGCCAAGGTAGAGGGCAAGGAGGGAAACACCGGAAACCTTGACGACCTTGAAGCGGCAACCGGGGATATCACCCTTAGATTTACCTCTCTTACCGAAACCAGAAATGAGAACCTCGTCGTTTTCGTCGACGAAGTTCAAGCAACCGTCTCTAGGGACGAAGCAGGCAACCTTCTTACCGTTCTTGATGAGCTGAACGCGAACACCCTTACGAATGGCAGAGTTAGGTTGCTTAGCCTCAAGACCGCTACAAGAAAACAAAGAAACAACAAAGAACAATGGTCAGTATCCATTGTAGGAAAAGACAAACCGCTCTGTCTGGGAAAGAGACAGAAGGCGGGGAATCGAGTGATACTTACATCTTCTCGACGACGATACCCTTGGCCATGCAGGAACCACCGAGAGGGTTGGCCTTCATGTGGCTGACGGAGTGAGCCTTGTTGTACTCTTTGCTCGACCATCTCTCGTTCTTGCGATGGTTGTGCAGCTTACGACCTGCGCGAAGACCAGAAGGCTTTCTGCAATAAAATTAAGACGCACGCACGAACAAATTGTCGGCAGCAAGAATTTCGATCAGAAATCTTTCCCACATTTCGAAGCTGGCAATACAGAGAAGACTTACCCCTTTCCCATTGTTGATAAATATTGGATATATCACACAAACTGAATGTGAAGACCTTCTCTGTCGAAAATAGACGACGGAAAATACCTGCTGCCAATCGCGGTGCCCCAGTTGGTGAGCGAAGGCCACAAATCATCGCTGGCTGTGACCCGAAAACTCGAGGTTCGTCAGACTCAAAACCTCGCCGGTGGCTGCGACAAAACCAGTAAATGTTGATGTCTTCGAAACCAGCCAAGTACGTCAAGTGAGGATGCCGCGACACCAAGTCACCACGGTGTCGCTTACGCAAAACCTGGGTGAAGTGTGGCATCTGGACTGGACTGCGTTTCATTTTTCGCATCCATCTCTATCTGCGACGTTGGACGTGGCTCTCAGTGATGTGAAGATGCGGAATAATTAAGGAAACAAATTGAAGTACAGCACAATGTACAGACGAATGGATCGCCGAAAAGAAAATAGGGAGCCAACTGTCGTTGGGCGGGGACTAGGCAACCAAGCTAACCAAAGCACGCGCACCAAGACGCCTCAATAGGTGTCACAGTAACGACAACGACAACGACAAAAAACTCGTTTATTTCTCATGTTTTGTTTTGATTGGGCACCAAGGGCTGCCATACCGAGTCGTCAATCGGCAAATAAACAACAAACAAATATAACACACAGCGAAGAAACCGACGAAAGAGTCAGAAACGAGACCACGCCCCATCAACTGCTGCGATCCTCCAAAACCGCTTCCAAGACACAGAAAGTGCATCTGGGAGATCGTCGCGGCTGTTACGCTGTGTGTGCGTGGAGGAAGGGGGTGGAATTGTAGCGGGAGGCAGACGAGAGAACACAGGAGAAGCATCCGTATCAAAGAAAAGAAGAAACGAAAGCGAGAGAGCTGATGATGCGTATGTACAGGCGCAGAGAGGAGAGGGAGAGGGCAAAGAGAGTGGGAGGGGAGGGGGCGAGACGCAGACGGACAAACGCGGAGGGACAGATGCCGCGGTCATCGATGACGCAGTGCAGGCCGAGCAGGCGTCGTGGCGAACGAGACACAATGTACAGCAGAAGACGCATGGACCGCACGGGGAGCAGGAGGAGGGAGCAGACGCGGAGGGCCATCAACGATACAACTGATAACAAAACGAATCATGACGACAAAAGTGCCAGGGCGAGGGGCGCGGGGGGGGGGTTGAGCGGTGGCGAGAGGTTCGCAGAGCGACTCAGTCAGTCGACGCCTGGTTCAACTGGAGTCGCATGCTGGCGACGGTGGCGCGATTGATGGCCAACTGCTCACGGATCTGCTGCCGCTGGCGCTGCTTCTCGTCTTCGGTTGCGGGCGACTCACCGACGCCGCCGCCGTCGCTGTCGTCCAGCGCGCCCGCGTCGCTGTCCTGCTGACTGCCGTTGGCAGCTTGCACCGACCCGCGCTGCGTCGGGCCGCCGGGCGTCTTCGTCGACCGAGCGCGACGCAGCGGATTGACGAAGCCCATCTGCAGGGCGGCGATCGTGGGGCGGCGACTCAGCGACGTCGCGGGGATGTTCACGCCGTAGCCGGAGTTGTGCTGCGTGATGCTCGTCACGCTGGGCGTCTGCGAGCCCGACGACAACACGCTCTCGTCGCCGCCCAGCGGCAGCGACTGCGACGCCAGCCCCATCGTCGACGGCGTCGACTGCGGCGGCGACTGTGGCGACGTCGGGTAGCGCGAGAGCGCCGCCGTGTTGGTGTACATCACCTCCTCGTCGTCGCCGTCGCCGTGGATGTCGCTGTGGTCGACGCTGTCGTCGGCGACGGGCTGCGCCGCCACGACGACGGGCGGCAGCGGGCGGCGGTGGAACATGTGCGGCACGACGGACGACATGGTCATCGCCGGCCGCGGCTGCGTCTGCGGTGGCGACTGCGGTTGCGAGGGCGACGCGGGTGGAGGTGGCGGGGGCGTCACTGACACCGCCTGCGCGGGGCTGTTCGGCAATGGCGACGCGGGCGCGCGGCGAATGACTGGGGCGTTGGGGCGGGCAGCGACCTCGGCGGGGCCAGAGGACTCCTGCAGCTGGTTCTGCGCCTGGCGCTGAAGCTGTCGCGACTGCGACAGAGACCGAGCGATGAACTGCGCCGGCTTGGGGTCCGAGTACCGCGACGACGGGTGCTGGTGCATGTACGACGGCGGCGGCGGCGCGCGATGGGCAGGCGACGCCAGCCGATGCGACGGCGGGACAACGACGTTCTCCCCTCCGTTGGCGCCGCCGCTGCTGTTGCCGTTACCGTTGCCGCTACCGTTGATGTTCATGTTGCCGTTGCCGTTGCCATTGCCGAGGCTAGCCGCGCTGTGGTTGTTGGCGTTGCCACCGTTGGCGTTAGCGGCGTTGACGTTGCTGTTGTGGGCGTTGTTGGCGGAGGGCCGCGTCGACGGCGGCGGCGGCGACTGGTACTGCTGCTGGCGCTGTTGCTGGAACTGCAGGAACTCGCGGGCTCGTCGCGGTGACTCCAGACGCGCGGTCTCTGGACTGGCGACCTGCGGGCCGGGCCCCGGCGACGCCAGCGCGGACGGCCCGTTGGACGGCGGCAGCATCGGCCGCATGAGACCGCCGTTGGCTGGCGCGCGATTGCTGCCCAGGACCGTACCGAGATTGGGGTTGCTCGTGTTGCGGAAGGCGTTGATCGCCCCATTGCCGTTGGCGCCGTTGGCGCCGTTGGTGCCGTAGGCCATGGCGCCGAGGTTGTTGCTCGAGCCGTTGCGGCTGCTGTTCATCGCGGCGCCGGGGCGGTACAGACTCGCGTTGTTGCCATTGCCGCCGCCGCCGCCGCCGCCGTTGAGGGCGGTCGCCGTAGAGGGCACTGGCGCGGAGAACTGATTACCAAAGCGCGACGGATGGCTGCCGAGTGCGTGCAGGTTCTGGGCGCTGCTGTTGTGCGAGTTGGTGCCGCTGGACGCGCTCGTCCCCGCGGCGTTCCGTCCGCGATTGCGAGCGATCTCGCTCAGGAGCCGTTCCTGCTCGGCGATCATCAGCGACACGCGGTAGTCCTCTTCTTGGTTGCCCGGGCGAGACGCGGCCGGTCCGTTCTCTGCCGCGGCGGCCACGGCGGCCACCTCGGCGGCGGACAAGTTGCTGGCGCTATAGAAGTTGTTGCTGGACGCCGACCGCGGGGCATTCGCCGGCGCGTTGGCGAAGTAGCCCGACTGGAAGTTGGCCGTGAGGTTGTTGTTGCTGCTGGACATGTTGTTGCTGGACGGCTGGCGAGACGGCGACGGTGACCGCGATCGGCCGCCCGGCGGCGAGCCGGACCGCGACTGCAGGTTGTACACGGGCGACGGACTGCGGCGCGGCGCCAGGAGGTTGTGGTTGCTGCCGCTGCGGGACGACAGCGGCGGTGCCGCCATGTACATCATCGACCCTTGCGACGGGAGTCCGGCCGCATATGGGGACGCCGACTGGCGCCCGTTGGGTGGCTGCTGCTGCGGCGGCGTCTGCGGCGAATAATACGACGCCGGCCGCGCGGCGTGGAACTGCGGATTGGGCGACATCGGATACGACTGCTGGTGGTGCATCGCGGGCTGTTGATGGTGATTGTATGGTTGATGCTGATAAGGCTGGCCGTAATACGAGGGCGTGTGTGCGGCGGGGTTCGGCGACCGCTGCGGCTGGTACAAAGTGTTGCCGTAGCCGGCGTTGTAGAACGACGACGGATGCGGACCGATTGGTGGCGCGCTGCCATTCATCACACGTGTGGCAGTGCCTCGCTGTGGTGGCGGCGGACTGGAGTAGTAACTGTTGCTGTTGCCCAGAATGCCCACGTTCTCTTCCATGCGCACCATCGAGTTGTTGGGGTAGTGTTGGTACAGGTCCTGCGGCTGCGGCTGCGGCTGCGGCATCGATCCGCGACTGGTCGATCGGTTAGGCGTTCGATTGGGTGTGCTGTCGTTGTCGCGACTCTTCGTCCGGCCGATACCAGGCGAAACGTTGGATAGTTTACGCGGTGGTGAGCGGTTGGGCGAGCCCATGTTCATGAACGACGACTCTTCGTCGGAATCGACCGATGGCTGCAAGGAAACGGTGTGTATTTGGAGCGGTTAGGTGTCTACAGAGAGTTAGAACGTAAAACGGAGCGTTTACCTTCCGAGTTATCGACGGGGAGGGTCGTTCGGGGACGGAGACGTCGAGGCTGTCACGTGACTTGCACGACAGGCCACGCACAATGCCCGAGTACCACGGGCGGCGAGAAGGCTGAGGCGCTCGGCGACGTGGAGATTTTGCTGGGCTTGTATAGCGAGCGGAACCAGTGTCAATGCCTGGTGAACGAAAGTCATCGTCGAAATCGTACGACCGACCGGGCGACTTCGTTGACCGTGACGCGGTTCCTCCACTTCGCTGTCGCGTCATTTTCCCTGAGCCTTTTCGACTCATTTTATATCGATTCCTTGCGGCTTATAGACTATTTATCGCTGTCACAAAGGTAAATCAAAACCAAAACCAACAAAAACCAAAGAGCGAACAAAACTGTTCCAAAACGTCGCCGGTATTTTTTCACACTTGAAACAGTCCAGGACGACCACTCTTCTCTAGGACATTGCGACTGAGACTATTCATATGTGCTGTTGTCGCCAACGAACCTCTCCAACGCCCAACAACCCACACAGATCATCGTGAAAGACGCGACGTGGACCCACCCACGACTCGCCGCTCTCAACTGCTGCCGATGCAGCCGCCGCAGCGAAAAGATTCGCGTCGGTTTCACAAAATGTGACTGGTCCATGTGCTCCGACACAATCCACGGTCTGTGGCTCAATGGCTTACAACAGTTAAGCAGGCTGGAGACAAGACGAAACAGGTGGGAAGACATGGAGAATGAGAACGACATCTTATGGTGATTACAATGGTTCCCTCCACGAGTGCTGTCGTTGGCTGCATGGCGTACCGAGAACCGAACTGTTCCGAGGGCAGTGTAAGGCGGAGTGGTCTGCGCCTCTACGGAAGGGGGGGGGGGGTACGGGAGGAACAGCAGACGAGAGAGGCAGGAGAGAGAAATGACACGGGGTGCAACAAATACGAAACAAAACGAGATACGCCACTCTTCCGCCGGTCCGAAGACTCTACGTCGAGGAGCCGACGGCGTGCGTCACAGGCACGCGGCACACGTGCGAGCGAGGTGTACACGGAAGATCGCCAACGAAGCGCTGCGTATTAGTCCTACGGCCCGGACAGAAACAAATGCAGGCACACACACAGACGACAGGACGCGCGAGGAGTCCGTTCGTCTATCTACTACGGCACCATGACACAGCGGTCACAGCGGTTCCAACTACCAAAACGAAACGAAACGACACAAAACAAAACAAAACAAAACAAAACAAAAGAAACAGATATGACTACTCTGATCACAACGAATACGCTGACATCACCGGAAGGAACACGCCCACGCCACGCAGGCAGACACCGATGTAAAAGGTTCGAATGAGAAGAGCCGCAGGCGACTCACACGGCGAGAAGGGCGAAAGACGCCTCCGACGAGGCCGACGACTCGTCCGAGGAGAACACGAAGTCCGAATACGACGAGGCGGCGGACAAGACAAACTCGGAGCCGCTGCTGTTGCTGCGGTCGCGACTGCTCAGACGCGACAGTGGTGGCTGCCCCGGGTGTCGACCTCCGTCGCCGTTCTCGCTGGGCTCCGGCGACGGAGCGGGGCCGCGCCACACGTCGGAGTCGCTCTTGTCCTCCTCCCGCGTCAGTTTGCCGACGACGTCGTCGCTGGTCGCCGGTGGCGGCGCCGCCGCACTGCCACCGGTGGCGACTTGACCGCGTCGACGTCCCACGACGAGGGCGCCGGGGCCGTGGTCGGCGTCCGGGCCGGCCGACGGCAACGCCTCTGCGCCGCTGCGGGCGACGGGAACGACCCGATGCCTCAGCGCCGCATTGAGCGCGCCCACGTCGGCCATACTGCGCACCAGACGGTTCGTTCGCCACACACCGCGTTGCTCGCGCAGCCACAGCAGCAGCGCGGCGACGAACGGCACCGCCATCAGCGCCCACAACACCCAGTCGAGCCCCGCCCACCACGGCAGCAGATACGTGTACCAGACGAGCACCAAGACGCCCAGCGACGCAGACGTGGCGATGTTCGTCACGAAGATGAGCTGTTCCAGACTCACGACCGTCAGGAGCCACAGACCCACGCGCCGCCACAGCGCCTCCTGCCGTCCCTCCGATGCTTTTTCGCCGGCCTCTTGGGCCATCGGAGTGCGGTTCGCGGCGGAATCGGCGGCGATGCGCTGCAGCTCGGTGACGGCGACGACTTCGGGCAGCAGCGGATTCTGCTGAGCCACGGTCGCTTCTACCTCGTGGTCCTCTGGCTTCCAACCGTCGGCATCGGCGGCTGCGACCGCCGCGAGGGCCGGCGAAGGGTCCGACAGCCGCGCGTGTAGCTGCGCCATCCACCGCCGCAGGAACCAGCGCGGGATGACGAGGTCGACGACGTACACCTCGACCGTTTGGACGACGCTGACGTCGGTGCCCCACTCCCACAGCACGGCGTTGAAGAAGCTCCGCTGCCACGCCAGGCCGCGCACGGCCGCCTTCGACACAAGGAAGTAGAGCGCCCCGGCGTGCATCGTCAGCAGCAGCGCCACCATCAGGTACGGCAGCCGCTTCGCCACGGTGGCCCATCGCCCGTGGCCATTCGAGCGACTCGGCGGGGTGATCTCGCACCACCGCTGCAAGCTGCGACGCAGCAACTTTCGCGAGCGAACAGCGGTCGCTGGACTGCCGTGCGCGCATCGCACACTCTGCACCAGCGACGCCTCGATCCACCGCTGCGCACAGAAGATGCCCAGCGACAGCTCCTGGGCCACTGTCGCCTCGCGAGAAGACTGCGATGGCAGCGATCGCACGCCGCCATCTGCCAGCGACGAAGCTGGCTCCGCCGCGCGCAGACCCGTCTCGTCTGCATCGGCGCTGACCCGCCGCGCCGGGCCCGCGCCGTGGCCCAAGGAGCGAAGCCACGACTGGCGCATGACCACCACCGCGTCCGGCACGTGGTGGTGCCGGTTGCGGCTGCGCAGGCGGTCGCCAGCTGCCATTTCTTCGCCGTTGGGGTCGTCGTCGCCGTTGACCCCGCGGGGACCACCGCTGTGGCCGCTGTCGTCATCCGCGTCGGCGTCGCTCGTCGCCTCGCCCAGCACGCGGAAGACGGCCTCGAGCACCACCTCCAGCAGCGACGCGAAGACGGATGTGATCAGGAAGGAGAACACGAAGGCGATCGTCGAGTCGGTCGCCTTGTTCGGCTGGCAAGGCGACCACGTCGAGTCGTCGTCGCTCCCGTCGCTGCCAGGGGTCACCGTCGACGTGGACAGCGTTTTACCGTTCTGCGACTCGGTCACGACGGCGGCGACGACGGAGCGACTGGTCGCGGCGGTGGCGTCGTCGTTGACGGGCTCCCAGAGGCAGCGGGACGACCACGGGTCGAAGAGCGACTTGCGGAACGTGCAGGTAGCCTCGCTGGCCTGTTGGCTGGCGCAGTAGCCGTTGTCGACGGGGTACTGCAGGTCGTAGAGCACGGCCAGCACGAAGCACGACATCGTCAGACTGGTCACGAGGTACACGGCGTCCAGCAGAACCCGCTGCGCCTTTTCGCGGCTCTCGCGCTGCGAGTGCACGCGATATGACACGACGCGGCGCACGGCCAGCGCCTGGTCGATGAGACGAATGAGCGTGTGGCGTGCGCACAGAGCAGCCAACAGCCGCGACGTCCATGGCACGCCTTGGAACACTGGCGGCAACAACGTGTGGAGGTACTGTGCCCACAAGGCGAAGCTGCGATCGGACGAAACAACCAGATCGGTCCTCGCCCGAGGGCCCGCCAGCTGCTCGCCGGGCCAGTCGTCTTTCACAGCGTCGATGTCCTCCACGGCAGCGACGTCCACCTCGGGCTGCGTTTGCTTCTTAACCTTTCGCGCGGTCAACGCCCACCGACCGAACGCGGCCTTCGGAGTACGATACACCATCGCCGCGAGGATCAAGACGCCAGCCGTCCACAGCCCTCCGAACGTGACGAACACCAACATCGACTTCGCTGCCACGTCCCCGCTCAGCGGTGTCGCGATGACGCCCACCGATGCGTCGAGATCGCCCGCCACGAACGACGAAAACGCCGCCACCGTCACTTTGCCGTTCAGCGCGAGCAACGCGGCGGTCGAATTGGTCGTCGTTCCGTAGCCGCACCGACAGAGCACCGATCCGCTGCCGTAGACGACCGCCTGGCAGTAGTCCTCGCTCGCGACGGAGCCGCTCTGCACGTTGACCACCGTACACACGGTCCGCGACACGGGACAACTGCGACGGATGGTCGACGCGGCCTTGCCGGTGCACGTGGCATTGAGCCACACGTGCGACTGTCTGCAGAACAAGCTGCCGGTGCTGACCTCGCCGATCGTGCAGTTGTGCTCCAGCGTCGTCGTCTCGACCGTCGAGTACGTTTTGTCGATCAAGTCAACCGTGGCTTCAAAGGACGGCAGCGTGGCCGTCGACGTCGACCCGTTGCTCTTCGTGTACGTCACTTCGACCGTCACCAGGTTTGAGTTGAGCTTCGGGGTGGTGCTACTCCCCGACGTCGACTGGTTGTAGAACGACATCGTTTTGTTCTGATATATCGACGCGGACATAACCGTGGCCGCCGCGATAATACCCGCGATGTCGCTGGCTAAGGACGCTGGCAAGGACAGGACGACCGACGTCGACCCGCCCGATACGAGGCTCACCTGCGAACTGGATCGATTTTGCGCCAACGCCACCAACGCGATCGAAGTGTTCGCCAACTTCGACGAGAACTGCAGCTGCTGCAGCACAGCGCTCGTGTTGCGGCTTTGGCTAAACGACGACAGAAGCTCTTGGATCAACGACGGCGACAACGACTGAAGCAGCTTGTTCACGGCGGCCAGGACAGAGCTGCCTGACGCCGTCGAGTTGTTGCCGAGGTCTTCCAGTCGATTCATCACAGTGGGCGATGAGGACGGCTGCCTCGACGGCTGCCTCGACGGCTGGCTCGTCGGCTGACAAGTGGGCTGTCGCGACGGTTGCACCGATGGCTGCAGCGTTGGCGTGACGCTTGGCTGAGAGGTGGGAACACTGGACGGCGTTGTGCTGGGCTGCTGCGATGGCTGTCCCGACGGGGTCACGGAGGGTTGGCCGGTCGGCTGACGGGAAGGAGCGAAGCTCGGCTGAGCTGAAGGCTGCGCCGTTGGCAGTCTTGTTGGGCGTTGGGTTGGTTGCGAGGTCGGATGGGCGCTCGGCTGACTGGTTGGTGAGACGGACGGTTGGACGCTTGGCGGTGAGGTCGGCCGGATGGTCGGCTGCACTGACGGTCTGTCGGACGGCTGTCCACTCGGCTGCCGGGATGGTTGCCGGGTGGGCTGCCGGGTAGGCTGCGCAGATGGCAGTGCTGTTGGCTCCCTCGTTGGCTGGTGGGAGGGGTATGACGAGGGCTGCGCAGATGGCAGTGCGGTTGGCTGCCTCGTTGGGTGGCAGGAGGGGAATGACGAGGGCTGCCCGGACGGCTGGTCGGATGGCTGACATGAGGGCGCCCCTGATGGTTTCGAACTCGGTCGGCCACTTGGCCACCGAGTCGGCTGCGTCGTGGGCTGTGACGATGGGCGTTTTGTCGGCTGCGAAGACGGCTGGCCGCTTGGGGTTCCTGATGGCTGACAAGTTGGCTGACCGGACGGAAGACACGTTGGACTCGAAGTAGGCTGGCGGGAGGGGCGGCTGGTTGGCTGTGAGGACGGCGAACAGGTAGGTTCAGTGCTGGGTCGTCGTGATGGTTGCGCAGACGGCGCTAATGTCGGTTGCTGCGTCGGCTGTGCCGAAGGCAGTCTCGTAGGGTGTGATGTTGGCTGGACGCTTGGTTGCGTTGACGGTTGCATGGACGGTAGTGCGGTGGGGCGAGACAGTGGCTGAGAAGTGGGCAGCTGTGACGGTTGTCTCGTCGGTTCCGATGATGGCTGCGCACTGGGCTGCCCTGTTGGTTGCATTGAAGGCGAGGCAGAGGGGCGAGACACTGGCTGAGCTGTGGGCTGCGTGGAAGGATGTCTCGTTGGTTGTGAACTGGGTTGAGCACTGGGTCGTCGTGATGGTTGCGTGGATGGAACTGTTGTCGGCTGCTGCGACGGCTGTCCAGAAGGCTGTCTCGTCGGCTGCGATGATGGCTGCGCACTGGGCTGCCTTGTTGGTTGCATTGAAGGCGAGGCAGAGGGGCGAGACACTGGCTGATCAGTGGGCTGCGTGGAGGGCTGATTCGATGGCTGAACGGTGGGTTGTTTAGTCGGCTGCGAGGTTGGCAGTCGCGACGGTTGAACCGTTGGTGAACAAGAAGGTGCAGATGACGGTTGATTTGATGGCTGACCAGTAGGTTGCCGAGTCGGCTGTGCTGTTGGCCGTCGCGACGGTTGCGACGTTGGTTGGCACGACGGTGAAGAGTACGGTTGCCTGGTCGGTTGAGAAGTAGGCTGGCTGGAGGGCTGACAACTGGGGCGATGCGATGGCTGCGAAGTTGGCTGACGCGTTGGTTGACCTGTTGGTTGAGAAGTTGGGAGACAAGATGGCTGTGAAGAGGGATGTCGAGAAGGCTGTCTGCTCGGTTGTGAGGTGGGATTTGTAGGTTGATTGGTCGGTTGAGATGTTGGATCAGAAGACGGCTGCGCGGACGGCTGTCCAGTGGGAAAGTCAGTCCCTGTGTTGAACGTATATACAGATTCAGCGTCAACAAATGTGGAAACCGTGAGAGTCCGTCTTGTAGTCGGAGAAGCAGTGGGAAACTCGAAATATGTTAGCGTCGCTTCTCTGATGCGACCGCCACAGCAGTCGGCGCGATTCCACACTTTCACATAAATAATGGGGCGAGAACTGGCGATAACTTCAAGAGATCCGGGACACTCTCCGGCGGTGTGACACCAGTTTGTATAAATCCCATCAAAGCAGTTCGCGACGGCTGATGGGTTGCCGGGAAGTTCGCTGGACAACGCGTACGACGTTGGCGTTAGTTTCTGATTTCCACCACCGTAAAGTTCCACCTCCGCTAAGTTAATTTGACACCCGGTTTCCGATCTATTCAGCTGAATAATTATGCCAAAGTCGCCGAAAGCAACTTTCAGGCAGAAAACGAAACAAATCAACACCACGAGTTCACTCATTGCGTCGACACCTTCACGCGTAGCCGGTCATCACCATTTCCTTCCTCGACGTGAGGAGATATCCGTTTGAAATTCTTCGTCGCTGATGACCAAAGTATAATGAGAGAAACCCCTTGAACAGGCCAACTACATAATGGTGAACCATAAATGGTAAAGAGTCGATCGGAAGCGAAGGCGACATGGCGATGACGGTTGTAGAAGTCTCTATACTTGCCGAAGGAACTTGTATGCCTACTGTATGTTAGGGTGAGCTCAAAGTTTTGTACTGTATATTTGACGACGACACATGTGGTGTCCCGCGCGCCTTTCGCTCACATCGAAGTGCGGGCAGACTTTGGCTCACTTTTCGCATACTTATCGAACAGAAATACCTTGCATTTCTATCTTTGACAGATAGAAATCCCCTGATCACCTATTGAATGACTTGTGAAATTTTCATCCCGAACAATTGAACATGCCAGTCTCGGAAAAAATGTCCACTTCTCCTCGCCGAACAACTCGACGAAGTATTTCCAAGCGACGAGTTTCCAAGCGCAAAGAACGCAACGCAACTTCTTCAAGACAAGATGAACCAGAGAAAAAATCTATTTTTTCTTGGATTTTTTCGTGGTCGATGTGCACCTCTTCGTCGTTGGCAGACGATGTCCTTGAGCCTTCGTCGGGATCTTTAAAACGGTCTTCGTTGAAAAGTCTCTCCTTCGATGAAGATACCCCCAACAAGTCATCCAAGTCTACCAATCGCCAATCTCTTGACAGCTGCAAAGTAAAATTTTCGTTCGATGAGTGTGAATTCGCGTCTGACTGCATGGAGAAAGGCAGCAACGCCGACATGTACAACTTCTATCCAGGCCGCGGTGATGGTCCTGGCGTGTCCCCATTGAAATCTATTTTGAAGAGGCAGTCAACTTCGGTCGACGAGCACGATAGAGATGACGCCCAGTCTCCCCCCACGAATAGTGCGAAGCATCGCTCACCTGAGTTCATCGACGCTCTGGGCTTCCGTGAGAACCCTTTGGCGAATTCAACTCGTGGGAAAACCCCACAAACTGCATCTGTTCAGCCGAAAATGCGTTATCTTGTTCCTGACGCATGTTTGGACGAAGTCTTGGAGGCAGGCCCCCCTCTTCACCGCACAGCCTCGTTCGAACGCCCACCTGCTGCGGCGGAGCATCAGCGCCATTTGGAAAATTCATTTCAATGGAAGCGTAATATGGAGGAGGAAGACTTCCGCTTGGCCTTAAGTTTGGCTGAGGAAGAGATCAACGCTGTTCAGCAAAACGCTCTCAAGTCTCAATCGGCGTCGTCAAGTTCCATGTCCACGTTAACTCGCAGCTCATCGTGGCATCAGCAGCAGGCGTCGTACAATATTGCGTCGTCGAGCTTCGATCTGTATTCTTCTCCAGCCTCAGAGAAAGTACCGTCACCTCGTTCAAGGCCAACGACAATTCAGTCATCCAGTGCGAAGGGCCCGAGTTTTCCATCGCCAAAAAAATTTGGCGCGATTGATGCATCGCAGAAGACGCCCATCGCAGGATATTCAGGCGTCTCTTCGAAGAGTGCACCAACAGCGTCTCCCAGAACTCCTCAAAAGGCAATTGGTGGTAGCCTACCGCTGGGAGATCGACCTATCTCTGCTCGAAAACTGTCTCCTCTTCGACCGTCAAATGGATTAGATTCGCAATCTCCTGTCACTGACAATCGTGGCAGCATCAACCGACGAAGAATTCCTACTCCTATGGAAGCACAAGAAATGCTTCTTGAATTCGCTATGCGGGCATCATTAGAAGAAGAAGAGCGAAAGGCGAAATTTCAACAGCGACTCGAAATCCGCGAAAAGTTGGCGTTATCGAAGGCCTTGGTGGCGTCGGTGGACGCGAATGCGTTCACGATGTAACCCAGCCTGTGCGATGAAGTGCACAGCGCTCACGCCTATTGCTTTCCGTTGTCTCGCTTCGCCATCGCTCGCTTGCACAGCGACGAAGCTATTTCTCTTGATCATTCCAATCTCTCCTCAACCTGCTTTCTGATGAAGTTCTGAAACGTCTCTTTCAACTGTGAACCCCCCATTCATTCTTCCCTGCCATGCGCGCTTTGTCCTTCGCTTGAAGTGTTTTTTCCTGTACGTGTGTATGTGCTTGGTGGCGTGTCTGTGTCATTGTGTGTGTCTATTGTTCTCTCTACGTTTGGTCGCTTTGTCGTTTTAAATTGTTTCGTGTGAAGTCCGAGAACTAGCAACGCTCTCCGCCCACGCAGGTTGTTGTTGCCATTGAATCGGTACGCCTGTGGTCTATTGTTTGCCGTGTTGACGTTGTGTTGTCAACAAATAAAGAAACATAAAGAAACTTTCCCAAGCATTATTTCCCCATCAACAAATTTGCGTTGCCATCTTTGAATGCGATTTACTTTGGCAGCTCAGCTCTGTTTCGTCAGTCCATCGGTCGACGATGGTCGTCGCGTGTGATTCCTTGCGATTTTCGATTTTTTCTTTGCTCGGCTTTGCTTTCTTTTGCGTTTTATTTTCATGAGGTCTTTTCATACGTTTTAAGTGGTCTCAACATGATATACGTCCAATGCCCAACACGCATTCGCGACGTTTTTTCGACGTTTTCTTTTTCGCTTTCTTTTGTTCTTAAGACCCAAGTAACAGACGATTTTTTCCAGCCTCAAGTGTGGCGAGCGTCGGAACCTCCAGGTTTATCGCATCGAGTCGTTTTCCCATTATTTCCATATTTGTTTCACGCATTTGATTGCTTTCGTAGTTCTGACTGATCAACGTATCAGTGAAGACAAACAGCGCTACGAACAGTGAAGCTCTCTTCGCGTGAATAAGTAAAACAACAACTATTGATATTTCAGAAGGGTTCAGAGTTGAAGAGTTGATGGCTACCACTTTCTGGTGTACGTTTTGGAGTCCATAGACTATCACAGAGTACAGCGACATTGTTGGAGAGAACGAACTGTTGGCGGCCAGCATTCGAATTTTCTCATCGAAAGCGAAAAGATCTCGACGATAAGATGGCATTGCCATTGATTAGTTAGTGCATCAGCTGTAGATTAAATTGGGCTACACCTCACACAAGATCAGTATACTTTGTCGAAGAGGACCGCAATTTCTCATTGTAAGAGAAACGATTCAAAACTTGGGAAGACTTAACAACCTAAATAAAGTCGTTTGACGCGTTTCGTTGAATCCTGCGTCAATCATGCCTGTGGTGAATAGCGATTGCAATACGATTTTTGACAATGTGTATTTGCAAACGTACGCGTTGATCATCATCAATGTGACTATATTCATCGTCCTGAAATATGTGATGGAAGAATTCGTTCTCCCTTTCCTGGTGAGCAAATACATCGGCGAGACATACACTGCCTACCCAACATTAGAGGAGCACGATGCAGAAGATATGATGGGCTTGGAAGCGTTGATCAGGCCCGAAAGAGCGGCCCAAAATGCGAACAATTCTCGCAACAGGAACGTGTTCGGCATTCGCCGGGGGAATAGCCTCGGGCACACCTCGGCAACGTCGTCGGCTAACGTGCGGATCAAGTACACGGGAAAGCTTATCTTTATTGCTTTTCAATTCTTCATTGGCTTGGTCTCCTTGATCGCAGCAATTTCCTACGTCAACCACGGCGAAAAGCTGTGGGATCGGTACCAGAGCTTCTACGGATTCTTGCTCAACACAGGGCTCTTGACGAGCTTCATCTCTACAAATATTTACCGAATGGAATTGAACCGCAAAATGACATTAGAGAAGTCATCCGAAATGGAGCGATTATCGCGGATCACATCTATGATCATGGGCGTGGTGACCATCATCTTGCTGCCGCCCATCTTCACCCACTTGATACCCGGAGCCATCATCTACGGTTGGGTGATTGTCGCCTTCGTCATCGCCATCTTTATGGTTTTTGTGACTTTGGTCTGCGTGTTGGAGTCTGTCGCGGGATGTATTCGCTTCGTGTTCCAGTTTCAAATGCCCGCTGCAAGCGACAAGATGTTTCAATTGGGTCTTGAACTGGCTTGGCGCCTGCTCGCCATTCTCTTCTTTCAAACCTTCTTCAACTACATGTACTTTTTCTACGGCATTCATTCCGCTCGTATGACCGGAGCGGACTACGTTGGCGTCATCCGCGACGATTACACGCTCCGTACTCAAACAGCATGTGCTTTCCACCACGCCGTGGACAGCTTCAAGCATGCATTGGTGTTTTTCAATTGGCTGTAATCGCGATTTGGGAATGTGCCTCACGCAATGTGCCTCTATTCGTTTCTCTGCCATGTATCCTTTTGCACATTCTTTTCCCTTGGCTGATGTTGGCGGCATTGATATTGTTTTGAGAATATCACTTCCTCAGTAACATCACTTGTATATGTAGATAACTATTCCGCAACAATTAACAAATCGCTTGTGATAAATCATTGACTAAGGCCGGGGAGTTTTTACTCACAAGGATCGACCATGTATCATTTGTCGCTCATGATACCAATCAACAAAGTGGCAGTGATAAGAGGAGGAGGTATATACAAAGAAACTACAGCGGCAAAGATTATTCTGCATCCGCATCGCGGTCATCATCTTCTACCATCAAGGGATTCTTCTCTGGGATGAGCTTCAAGTCCGCAATGTTGTCCTCTTCACCGTCCTGGTTAGCTTCTCTCTGCTGGGCGTATTCATCGGAACTCCAGACTGCTTTTCCAGGGGCCAACTTCGATACAGCCTTAGCTACGTTACATCGCAATACCTTGCCGTAAAGCTCGCCTCCATCCATGTTTTCGATGGCATCGGAAGCGTCTTCCAAATCTTCGTACTCTACGAATGCGAATCCCTTCGATTTATCTACAAAATTCAACAAATACCATAAAACCGTGGTCGAATCAACGTCGAATGAGGATAAGCATACTTGTTGAAGCATCTCGATGAATATGAATGGACTTTAAATCTCCAAAGGGAATGAAAGCTGCGTGCAAGATCTCCTCAGAGACTGCATCGTCCAAACCACCAACATAGAGAATATTTTTCCTTTCTACGAACGCCATGGCTTCGTAATATTAGATAGAGCTGTGGTGGGAGCGAAAATAATCTTCGTTGCGGTGCGAAAGAGTGTGATAAAAGTGACCAACGACGTCGACCATTGTTCTCTTGTGCGACTTCGGCGAACAACAACAGGTGCCCGCGACAAGATGACGACGAGCTTGTAGCCGTTTCAAATCTCATCATGACGGTGATTGAACAGTGGAAATACTGCATATGGAGACGAGTTGCATTCATATTCATTTTAAGTCTCGCGCTGAAAAGCTCTTTCAGTCACTTGTGCGAAAAGCATTGCCACATAACAGATTGCTGGGTGGTCAGTGTGCGTGAAAGCACGCAGGTCCTGGGATGTCGCACGATCGTTTCCGAAGCTGGGAAGGTCGATGTTGGGTGGATTCTTCTCCTGTTCATATTGTTTCTGAAGGATTACCCAAAGTTCGATTCATTACCTACCGTCTCCTTGCACATTACAAAACATCGTACCTGAATTATTCCAGTCATAAAACATGGGACTATCGGTCCAAAATTGTGCTCAAAGAGTTGGCGTGTTACAACGCGGACATTATTTGCTTGCAAGACGTTGATTTGTTCCAAGAGTTCTGGTATCCACGCTTGATGAGCATGGGCTACGATATGGTGTTCAAACAGCGCACCCAAGAAAAGGAATATCGCAACGAAGGAGTCTTGACGGCATTTCGACGGGATCGCTTTCAGCTCTGTCGTACCGTTGCGTACGAATTCAACAATGCCGTCCAAGACGACAGCAAAGGAAGTACGTTTCGCGAGCGCTGTCGAACGGATGACGTCGGCTTGATCACGTTCATCCAGCCCAACAATCGCAAAGACATTCCTTGTATGCTTGGAGTCGCGAACGCGATGTTGTCAGAGCTGGCAGTTAATTCGGACGTGCGTGCGATGCACATGGAATATTTCACACAACAAATAGAACTCGCCAATCGTGAGTTTCAAGCTCCCATTCTCATGGGCGTCAACTTGAACGACATCCCCGCATCGCCCGTGTACACACTCTTGCGCACAGGTCGCGTGGCCTTGTCCGCTCAAGTACCGCTAGCCTGTACCGACGTCCGGGCTACACCAACATGCCGCGGTTCTGCATTAGTTCAGTGGTTACCACCCAAAATGTCGATTGCTGACTCGCCTATTTCGACATATGAAATTGCCTGGCGACCTGGGGGCTCATCGACGTTGGGCTTCACCTTGTTCCGCTCCGTGGTAGCGGGCGATTGCATTCATTATTCCGAGCAAACGGACGAACGAGGCAAAAAGAAGATTGTGGCGGATGCAGTGCTTCAGTTTACAATCCCTGGGTTATGTTCGGATATCGTGTACGAGTTCATTGTACGAGGCATAAACAGCGAAGGGCCGGGTCTGTGGAGTGCTCCGTCAGAGCCCGTCATCTTGCCCAATCCAGAAAAGGCCCCGAGACTCCCCGATCTCGACCAGCATTTCTTCACCGGCCTTGATGGTGTATATGAAATACGGGAGCGTGTGGCGATGAGCGAAAGCGACTGGAACATCAGTGTAAGTACCCTTCGTCCCTGGCCATCGTGCTGCCGCTTTTCACGTCGTTGTGCTGTAGTTGGCCATGAAAGCTGATCCATTGAATGCTCCAACGCAATTGACTCCACGCATCGCAGGTGAAGGTCGTATCAACTATCCCATTGCCCGTAGTCGGCTATTGCCGGCGTTGGATAACCCGCGACTGGGATGGAAGGGCTCCCTGGGAGGCATTCAAGACCCCAGTATGACGGCGGAGATTTCGCGTGATTACGTCCTCAGCAAATCGATTTTACGCGACAAGCATGGATACCGCGAACGCAATTTGAACGATTTGCAGTACGAGTTGTCATCGGCCAACGAAGGTCGCTATGCGGGGTCTGTCTCGTCGACCATTTCGATCCTGCAGTTGTCGGACCCGGCGGGAAGTTTCGCTGGCGACGACGGACCTGAAGGCACTCTTTCCACCACCATCGATGAGAACAACACGTTTAGTCACAGCGTCATCACGGATGATGCGTCCTCGGTACGATATCCGGAGAATCATCTGCTGCAGCAGTTGGAAGAGGTGTCCATTCGCATGGTCACCGACGACGATGCACAGCACATCCCGCTGTCGACGTCGTATATGTTCTCGTCGGCACGAGAGAATTTATCCGCCGTCCCATCGTTGTTCAAGAAGCAACGAGATCAAGGCGAAGAAGAGGAACGAGCCGAGCAGGAGCAAGTGGCCTCCACGGTGGACACCGCCTCCACCGCCGACGATGTATTCGTGATTCCGTTTTCCGGTGCGTCACGTCCGGTGTATCGCACGTCGAAGGAAAACAACGCGCGGTTGTTGTATCAATATCCAACACCTCTTTTGCTGCCGACTGGCGATAAGAGTGTCGATGAGCACGAGCTGGTGGAGGAGAACAGTGTCATGTCCGGGGCACAGGCGAAGGAGCATCTCCAGCTGCTCAAGGTGCCCGGACTTTGCACCTTTGCGCAATTAAACCCTGTGGTGAACCCTCTGACGCATTTAGGTCCCGCGAACGCCATTGCGAAGACTCTTGATGGTACGTCGTTGTTGTTGGATGGGCGAGAAGTCTTGCATCACATCGGAGCGTCGCACCCGCGGCACCGCCATGGCCTGGGGTTGCGATCGGCGTACGAAGTCGGCGGCTCCACTTCTGGCGAACCTATCTTCACTGCCGTCATCCCGAAGGAGCGCAACAGCTTTGGGACGGAGACCTTTGACTACATCTTTTATTCGCAGTCGCATGGTCTGGTACCGTGTAGCCACTTGGCGTTGCCGTCGATCGCGTCGGTGATGCAGAGCTACTCCATGATGACGGGGCGAGGCGAAACACCGGAGGCACCAATCATCGTCGTCGATCAGCAAACATCGCGTCCACCAATCGCTTTCGAAGACGGCTTCGACCAGAAGGTGCTGGCCCTGTACGCGAAGACGTATGATCTAACCCACGACGGACAAGATGGCGACGAGGTTGCCGATGGGGTGGCTGATTCGACCGCTGGTGATGAAGATGACGACGCGGATGATATTGACTATGGATATGGCTACAGCGAGGAGAGGAAGAAGTCCAACAAGAAGAAGAAGGAGCTGACGGCTGAGATGAAACGCAAGAAGTTGGATGACCGTTACACACCAGCAGACGTGCAGATCATGAAGCGTATGCTCAAGGAATCTCTCCGGAAATCACACGCTCTAGACGATCAAACGACGCAGCATCGTCCTGGTTCAACGAATCAAAACTTTTCGGCACAACAAAATCGTGCCACCAGCGCCACCAACAGCAACAAAATGAGCAAGAAAGCTAAAGCATTGGCGAATAACGTCCAGTACTATGCGAGCCAGTACAAAGGCAACAATTTCTGGGGTGGCCAGTGGCAATCGTTGCCCATGCGAAATCCCAGTCGCAACAACTTCTTTTTGCCAAACGCACGATTCCCGTCATCTCACTTCGCATTGGGTGCTGATTTTGTCATCAACGAAGACTTGTTGCCGGCGCTCTGGAAGTGATATCCACAGATATCCTGTTTTTGTATGTATTGTCCATAATCTACCGCTCTGTAAAGCTATTTCGCTAAACATGACATCACACAGCTTCAAGGGATCTACTGCACGCTAGCTGATACGCGCAAAATTGTTTGTAACTTGTCAACTGACAATATATTGTCGCAGAGGTAAACGCCAGAGAGGTGTTGTTTCACAAGGTGTTCGCGTTGATTAATCCAGTTTACACTTTCCTGTCATTGCCAGGGGTGCTCCCGACCGGTCTTTCGCTGCAAACACGAGCGTGCTGCTAGACATACTTGGGTTCCATCTGTTTCTTCTTCAGGTTTGTTTGACGAGACGGAAAAACTGAAAGGAAACGGACATGCCGTTGAAATTTCCTCGTCCACCCTTTTCGCTAAGGTACATGTTCAAAATAACACTATCAAGAAGTATGTTGATACAAATGTGAGTCTTTATGTACATCAGGGTTTGCGCCTCTTTGTTTGATGGCAGCTCAACGGACGGGGTGCGCACTACATCTCATGTCGCAAAGCTCTGCAGTGCGGCACCTCTCGAAAACCTCTGTGCAAAATTTGCAGAGCGGTGGTGGTGGTGAGACCACCCCTTCGGAAAGGATGTGGTCCAACCTGCCGCAGTTGCCACCTCTTCGGACTTGAATGTATTGAGATGTGAGAATGTGCACGCACGTCAATAAAGGGGTGAGCAATTTCTTCCAACGTTAACCACAATTGAAAGTTATCCTATATCAATCAATCAAGTTTCTTGTCTTCATAAGACTCAATCGACGTTCCTTTTGCTGTGTATCCACTTGTCCTTCAGTCAAAATCAAACCTAACCATGTCCGAGTTCACCAAATTTTCGCGTGATGCTATGTCTGCGGACTTCCAACCCAACAACAATGGCCCTGCTGTCACAAAGTCCGTCTTTGTGGGTGATCTCAGTTTCTTCTGCACCGAAATCGAACTTGCCATGGCGTTCAGCCCCTTCGGTGAGATCGCTGCCCTCGAGATCAAGCGTGGGCGTTACGGCGACAGTTTGATGCACGGCTTTGTGGAGTACACCACCGACGTCGCTGCACACAATGCCATTATGGAAATGAACGGAAAGAAGTTCATGGGCCGCAAGATGAGGTGAGTGCCTGTGGTTCCACGTTGCCTCTCCTGATGTCCTAACGGATGTTCTCTGCAGAGTCAACCGCACCAACGTCAAGGTTGGACCCAACCCCGGCTACTCTGAGTGGGTTCAGATCCACGTCAACTTCCAGACTCCCGCGGTAAGTCGAGGGCCATTCCTGTGCTTGTCCTATTCAATACGCTGACGATGCTTGATTCTCTCGTCACAGATGACCACGAAGGTTTCCGAAGAGTTTTTGGAGAGCGTTTTCTGCACCTTCGGTTCTATCGGCGATATCACTGTGAAGAGACACTTGTGCTCACGCGATCCTCCTCAAGTGACCGGTTATGCCTTTGTCTACTTCCTGGATGCGTACGCTGCCTTGCGTGCGACCCATGCCGTTAAGGGCGTCACTGTCGAAGGCATTACAATGGAGTGCTGCTTGACTTATCGTTCTGAGCAAGCGTTGATGAACCAAGCCGGCGTCGCCAACATTTTGCGTGCTCAACAAGCTGCCAACGCGGCTTCCAACCCCAAGCATCAGCAACACAGACGTCCTGCGGCCCCTTCTCATCATCAACACGCGATGCCATTGTACAACAAGCCACCATCGCCTCCATCCTCCGCGGCGAACAACGCGTTCTTCCCTCCGTCTGGACGCGTGTCTCCTACGCAGATGAATGCCCATCGCCCTATGGTGTCTTCCGTCAACAATTACCACACCCAGCACTTCCAGGCGCAACAACACGCGCCCCATCACTATCAATTCGAGCGTGAATATGCCCACAAGTGGAACCCTCATCAGCAACAGATGCAGTCCAAGTTCTTCGACGACTCTCGTCAGGTGCCCTTGTTCACCAACGACAACCTCGCCGCCCTTGGCAATGCTCAAAAGTATCCGCAACAGTCTGGATCGTCTCTGTTCCCCTCGCAGGCCCACAACAACATGGGTCTCTTCGCGTCTCAGTTTCCATCGTCCACTTCCATGAGCAGCGATTCGTCTGCCTCTGCCTCTGCGACTGGCTTCGCCCCTCGCTCGTCCAATTCGTTGGATGGCCGCTCCGAAGCGGAAGAAGCCGATGAAGTCTTGGCGTTCTTGAACCAAGACTGGAGAAGCTCGCACAGCTCTACCGCCAGCTCCGGCAGTGGCCAGGACCACTTCGCTGCGAAGATGTCGTCGGCGCGCCCCTTTCTGCTGCAAGAGGAAGACGATCTGTTCGCCAATCTGAACTCCTCGCACAACAATTCGTTTGCTTTTCTTGACTCCACCAGCCACAAACAACCCAACATGCCCAACTACCATGCTCCCGCGTTGCATCCGTCTCACGCGGCTCACGCGGGCAAGATGCATCATCAATCCATGGGCCCTTCCTTTGACATGTTCAACCTTTAAGCATCCTCCTGCCCGGCTTCCCCAACGACTCATCAACGAATGACAAACACAAAATCAACCAGAAAAAGTCGCTGTCGTCACGCTTTTCCGATCTCATCTCGTGGGGAAGCATGTGCAATGGTGTGCTCTGAGCGCCACCATGTGTATGTGTGCATATATATACTTGTATTTACCTCTGCTGCCCGATGGATATGGCGATGGCGTCCATCTCTCGGCGGGCCTGCGTCAACATTTCCATTGGGTTTTCACTGTTTTAGCCTCTTTACTTTCTCCGGGACACACCTCACCCCCATCCGCAATGTTCGTGTCCTATGTTTCCCTGTCTCCCGAACCCCCCTCCTCCACACGCTGTCTCTTGTCCTGCCCCTCCTCCCCCATATATGATTCATTGTCCTTCTTTTCTTTTTGGTTGTAGACAACAGTTGCTTGTACAGTGTGTTTGCTTTCGTCGTTTGTTGCTGTTATGTTGTTCTTCTCGCTCCTTTGCAAAACATAAGAAAACGTCTTACCAACGACTTCGTGATTTCCCTTTACCCCGCGCCTCCCGCACCCCCCTCTCTGTACAAATAATGCACCAAAATTGCCCACCACACAATGTACACGACCTCTTTCATTCCTTCCTCCCTTCCTATGGCACTGTCGACTTCGTCTTTCTCTCTCCCACCACGCGCACGTTAGAACCCCTCACGTTTCAGACAACTTACTTACACTCTGTTCGTTTGTTTCCCCCGTCACTCTGCTTTATGAATTTACCACCTCCTCTGCTGCTCGCTGACCTCGTCTCTCTTTCTTCCGTTTTTATTTCGCTGTTTTCTCCAACTTTATACCTTACTTCCGCCGGCGCGCCGTGGGCCGTTGATGTTCCGTACGTTACCGCTGCGCACGGGGCCGCCGTCGTCGTCGTTGCGTGTGCGTTGGTCGTCGTGGGATGATTCTTTCCTTCCTCTGTCTGCCCTGTCGTTGTTTCTGTTGCTGTTGCTGTTGGCTGCTCATGCGTGTCACCTTCTCTTGGCTGCATGTTCTGCTTGTTTGTCTCCCTGGGTGTTGTGCAGTGCTGTCTGTGTCAAGTGTGTCGTGCGTGGTTTGTAGTCGTTGATCGACCGCGTGTCGCCAAACTACACTCGTAGTCGTCTGTTGCTGCGAAGCCATATCGTGTAAATATGATTCGTTCTCTCCACCGCCACTACGCACTGTCTCTTGCTTGTCTCTGCTGCCCGTCACCGCCTGT
The DNA here is from genome assembly GCA_008000375.1 of Poteriospumella lacustris. NCBI lineage: Eukaryota > Chrysophyceae > Chromulinales > Dinobryaceae > Poteriospumella > Poteriospumella lacustris. The sequence goes on from SMOI01000077.1 coordinate 88,550, forward strand.
CATCAACTCATACCCTTCGATTAGCATCCGGCTGCTACAGCTGCTGCTGCTGCTCTGTTTCGCGTCTCCTTCCTGCCCATACACCCACTCCCGTCTTTACCCTCTCGCTGCTCTCTCGCCTGTCTTCTTGCCGCTTCCTGTCTTCTTGCCGCTTGCCATCGCTGTCTGCTCCCTCTTCCTCGTCAAAAGCAACGTCTCTGTTGTGCCTCGCCGCTTTTCTCCTGCCCCTACACCCCTTCAAATTGGTTTGTTTCTTTCTTGACGCTTGCGTCGCCTTTGGTCGCATTTCCCCCGTCTCCTGCACCTTCGCCGTCTTTCCTTCTTCCTACTGCGCCCTGAACATCGTCGTATGCCGTCCTGTCCGATCGCGGGACCGGCGGGCGGCTCTCCATTGTCTGTCTCTGTTGCGCGTCTGTTCCTCAGTTTCATTTCGTTCTCTTCGACGGTGAGAGGCGAGCACCGCATCCGTCTGTTGCTCCCTCCCCAACTGTTCGCGGGCCTTTGGCGTGTTCTGTTGCGCATACACGATTAGTTACCTTTCCGTTTGTCCTCGATACTAATAATCCCGCGCACGCGGAGCGCTGGCCTTGCGATGCTCTCGGCGGCGGACGATCCTGCGTCCGCCTTTGGCCGCCTCGCAAGCGTCGTGCACCTTGCCGCGTCGTGCTATCCTTCATTTTCCCCCTCGCCCCCCTCCTCCTCCTCGCTCTGTTGCCATTTGATTTGAATTACCCTGTCGGGTGCGGTGCGGCCGTCGCGACGGTGTCGTCGCGGCGGTTGGCACCCACCGCGCATCTCTCAAACGTCGTCTGTGTGGTAGATATCCATTCGTTTTGTTCTGAAACATCGCCTGTTCGCTTCTCTCAGCCGTGTAGCTTGCATCTCTTTCTTCCATATACGTGCTCCATGCTCCCATCGCTGTCCACGCCGATCAACCACTCGCGTCTCTCTCCCTCCCCCACCCACCACCCCCATTGGCAGTGTCTCTCGACCGGTCTCTTTCCACAGTTCCCCTCTGTACTCCCACCCTCCTGTCTGCCACCACCCACCTCGTCCTTTGCTTGTTTTGTTCTTTTATTTCAGAAGCAGAATATACGTTGAATTACTTCGTATCAGGTTTGAACCGCAACGAAAGTCTTCCGCGACGCACTGTCGGCCCTCGTTGTTGGTTGTTGTTAGCATCCTCGTCGTCTCATTGCTCCCCTCTCCGCTGTACACGAAGCCAGACCACATCGATCCTCTTCCACCATATTTCGTTCGTCGTATTATCGTTGGTCGATTGCGTGTGTTACCTGTCTGCGTCTGTGCTGTGCGTGTGTCGTGTGTACGTGTATCTGTCTTTGTTCCAGTGCGTCGCGCCAATCACAACGAAGAACGTTGAGGCCGTCGTCGTCGCCGTCGCGTCTTATATTTGTATGTGTCTCTGTGAGCTGTTGATCGTGTGCTGTTGATCGTGTGCTGCGTGCGAGTGGCCCTGTCGCGTTGGTCGGCCGGCCTCGTCTACCACCATCGCCACGGGGTCCCACTCTCCCTGGCACCCGACCAACAGTCAGCAGCTTTTCGCCCGTTTCGTTCCCACCGGTGTTCGCTCGCGAGGATTCATCGTTAGATTCTCCTTGGACGCGTTAGCGCGTGTGTCAATGGTGAGCGCGGGCGGTCGTTTCTCTTTGTGGGCTACGCTGCCACGAATAGAAACACCGCTGCGCTTCTGGCGCATCGAGCGGCATCGTCGGTGGTGAGCGGTAGCCGTTGTCTTTCGCTTTGTGTGTGCGTGTTGTGTGTATCGTTATTCGCGTTTGCACTGGGCGCCGCCCCTTCGCGGGCTTCTACTTCATTGGCCGGTCCGTTGCGCAAGGTCGTTTCCTTTGTGACCACCGCGGTGGTGCCCCCGCCGCGGCGGCTGCCCTTCACTGACGACGCGGGAGCGAGGTGGTTCCCTTTCGCTCACGTGTCGTCCCCCGTCGCTCATCGCCGCCCCCTGTCATCGTCATCCTCTCCCACGTCCCTCCCTTATTTTTCAACGGCGAAAGTGCCAAAAATCCAAAAAGAAAACGAAGAAAAAAGAAAAGAAAAGAAAAACGAAGCCCTTCGCGCGAGTTGCGTCGTGGGCTTCGCATCTGTTACCATTGATTTACCCTCGCACACGATCCCTGACGGATGGGTCGTCTCCTCTCCTCCTCCGTTGTTTTGCTTTTTCCTTGTTCATTTTCCCACATATAACCAGCCATATTTCTTGCCAAGACGCGCCGCGCCATTAATCAACGACCCCTCCTGCGATCCTCCAGATCACCTCGCCTCTCTCCTCACCTCCATTTCCGCCGCTCGCACCCTGCGTCTTTCTTTCGTAGCAACACACAACAGACCCCCCTCCTCACTCCCCCCACAGTAATCACTGGACTCGTTTAGCTTGTACATCGTTGTGCTGTTTCTCGTACCGCGTGTGCTCCTCCGTCCGCGTCGCCCTGTGGCGAGTGGCCGCCAGGACGCTACCGTGCGTGCCCTGCTCTGTAACCAAATTTCCCCACCACACGAATCACCGTCGCGGAGTGTTGGTCCTCACAGTTAGGAGAAGCGACAGCGTCTCCGTCGATTACAATGGCCGCGAGAGGTGTAGCAACAGCTCAGGTCGGTCTACGCGTCCGTCGCGGAGGTCTCCTCGGCGGGCGCAGCAGCGGCCGTCGCCGGTCCACCGCGCAGCTTCGCGAGGTACTTCTCGTGGACCTCCTTTTGCTTCGCGAAGTCCTTCTGCAGCTTCTTCAACACGTTCTTCGACAGAGGCTCGCCGGCCTTGTCGTGCGTGGGGATTCCCTGCGCATCCCACGCCGAGTACAGGTCAGTCGCTGCGCGGAACATTTCCTCCGCCGGCTGTTTGGCCTTCTCTTCGCGCTCCTGTTGCAGCTTCAGCTGCTTGCGCTTCTCTTCCTCCTTCAGCAGGCGAATGGCTTCCTTCTGCGCTTTCTCCTTGCGCAAGACCTCAGGGTCTTCGAGCTTCCAGACGGAGTCCATGACGCCCGTGGCGGCGTTCTTCAGATCTTCCAATCGAATGCCCAGCTCCGGCAGAACGTCGTCGCGCAGGGCATCGGCGGCCTGCAGCACCGCCTTCGTGTCGCCGGCGATTGCGGCCGCGCGGATGTCCATGCGGAACTTGCTCAACATATCCAGCAGCGGCGCGAGGATCTCCTCGCGGCCCAATCCACTGCCTCCCTCGGCTCCGCCTGCAGCCGACGCCGACGAGTCTTCCAAGGGGAAGCCGAGCTCGACGCCCTGCGGCACCAGTCCGAAGACCTTGAGCATCTGCGTGATGTAGCGCGCCACTGACGACAGCACCACCGTCGAGATAGACGCATCCGACTGCTGTTGCAGGGTCTCGACGTGCTTGTTTGTCGCACGAATCAACTCCTGGAGAACGGACAGGGCCCGGGGCGTGTCGAAGTCATCGGCCAAGGCGACGTACACCTGGTGCTCTGCGGTCTTCAATGCGCGCAGCAAGTCCTTCTCCAACTGTGAGACATGTTGAGGCTGCTTCGAGACGGGCTGCAGCTTGCGCAAGATGGCTTTGACGTTGTGGAAGAACTCGGTGAAGATCTTCTCGGTCTGAATGGCCTCGGTCATCGTGTGGGCCGAGTAGTCCATCATCGCGTTGTACTTGTGCAGCACGAAGCAGAAGCGAATCTGACGCGCCGTGTAGTGCTCCAAGGCGCCGCGGATGGAGATGAAGTTCTTCAAGCTCTTGGACATTTTGGAGCCGTCGATGTTCAGGTGGCCCGTGTGCAGCCAGTAGTTGACCCACTGCTTCGTGTTCAGGAACGCCTCCGACTGGGCGATCTCGTTTTCGTGGTGCGGAAACTTCAAATCGACACCGCCGGCATGTACATCGATGCCATTGAAGGAGTCAGGGGTTGGTGCAGTCGTCTCATTGGGGGACAGGACGGCCTTGGCTTGCAGCGCGTGGAAGGACATCACTGAGCACTCGATGTGCCAGCCGGGACGACCCTGGCCCCAGGGACTGTCCCAGGACGGCTCCTTCACCTCTTTGTCCTCGTACTTGTCGCTGCTCTCCTTGCTCTTGGCCTTCACCGTATTGCGGGTCTTCTTCCACAGAACGAAATCAGACGGTGCCCGCTTCTCATCGGCAGCAGTCAACGAGCCTTCGCCCTCGGCGAGCAGTTTCAAGTTGCCAATCTGCTCTGGCATCAGTTTACCGTAGGTGTGGCCCGAAGCCTCAAACTGCTGCACAGAAAAGTAAACGGAGCTGGAAGTTTCATAGGCGATGCCCTTGTTGACCAAGACTTGAATGAAGGACACGATCTCAGGGACGTATTCGGAGACGCGCGTCATCACGTCGGGCAGCTGCACGCCCAGGGACTGCATGTCCTGCAAAAACTCGTGCTCATATTTGGAAGCCAAGGCAGTGAACTCCACGTTGGATTCAGTACTGCGAACGATGATCTTGTCGTCGATGTCGGTCACGTTTTGGCACAAGGTGATCTGGTAGCCGAAGTAGTCCGCCATAATGCGGCGGATGATGTCCAAGCCAACGTAAGTACGGGCATGACCCATGTGCGACTCTGCATAGACAGTAGGGCCGCACTGATACCAATTGACTTTCTTTCCGTCAATCGGAATGAAACGGGTCTTCGTGCGGGTCAAAGTGTTCAAGACCATCACGGGGTGGGTCCTGCAAGAGGAAATCGATCAGAACCAAGCCACACTCAACAGAGCCACACTCAACAGAGTTTCCCCCTGAACTTACTTTTCCAAAATCTCGGTCGTGTAGCAGAATGGCTGAGGCATCCGCCAAGGGTGCAACCCGCGACTTCCACCCGTATTTGTTGGAGCAGCAGTGTCTTCCATGTTCTCAGGCTTTCCTCACTTAAAAAATGTGCGGCACAAGACAAACTAAGAGAAAGATCAATCGTCTATGGAACATTCGATGAATCCCTCCCGTCTTCGTCCTGCAAAGATCCTTCAGCTTGCTAAGGCCTAACTGGAAGACTTCATTTGGCCGCCAAGAACCACGGTCGCCTTGCATTTTCGCCGCATAGACAGCCCACTCGCCCAAATAGAGAGGCATTTTGTGCTCATCTGGGTACATGCAGGTGCTGGGTTCCTCTGGGATGCTGGGTTCCGCTGGGATGATGTGCAATGCAGTGCGCACTCCCCAGCGGAAGGAAGTGCCATGCTGAGGTTTCATGCGGCCTTCGGCTGCCTGACTAAAATTTTGTCTGCTGAAGAAGCCCAGTAAGTAGCATTGATTGAGAGCTCCAAGGTCTTGTACAATCAATTTCACGCTTAAAAATCTGATAGCTATCATCCCTATTTTTCCCTCTTGTATTCTCGATTTTTTCTGGCGAAAAGTATCTGCCATTTGACATGCAATCGAAAGCCACCACTCCGAAGGCCACCACCAGTCTAAAATTTGTTTGCGACAAGCGATGGTCCAACAATGAAGCCAAGGATGAGCTTCACGTAATTTACGAGGGTCCTGTGAGTGTGGAAAACGACCGCACCATTGAAACCTCCATCCTCCACCACGTCACCTTCGATTGCTACGAGCTGATCGTCTTTCAGCCACCTGCGCAAAAGGTTTGGACACGCTTCTACTTCCCCAAAGAAAATCTTCGCTCCAAGCTGTGTGCTGAGGATTACGATCGCATTGTGGAAGAAAAGAAGGATTTCTTTCGCAAGAGACACCGCCACTATGATCTGGATACTTTGAAGAGCGGTGCCAAGAACGAGTTGCTTAAGCGAGTTATTCTCTCTCTGGTGCCCGATCTGTTGAACTTCGACTTGTCCCATCGACTTCAGGACGAATCTAATCCAGCTGTTAAGGACATTTTCAATCAGACCGCTGTGTTCAATGGCTACGATTTGCAGTCGGTGACGTACATTGCACCAAAGCCTGACTTTTTGGTCCCGACTAACGTCGTTCCCGACGAGATCGAACCTTCCTATTCCATGTTTGTCATCGCCCAACGGCAATTCAACGCATGTCGTCGTGGAGCTTGTGCATTCCAGTCCACAATCAGCAAGAAGTACAAGGTTCGTCGCGATTCTGCGTCGGCAAACGTCCGTGGCAAGACCATTCCCGTGACTTCCACCACGTCCAGTACTGCCACCACCCCTACTTCCGTTTCTTCAACGATGACGCTGAGTGGCAAGTTACGTACTCGCATGATCAACATTCGCGAATCTTTCTCAACGTCGGCGCGCAACACGCTCGCGATCTACGCCCCGTCCAACTCCAGCGGCAAGTACTCATCTCCTCCCTCTCCAGCTGCCCCCTCGGGACCGAGCGTCGCACAACGCATCGGATCTTTCATTGGTCGTCGCTTGTCGATCATCACCAACTTGAGAGGCTCAGTGTCTCTTCCGTCTGCGCAAACGGCGGCGAATCAGTCGTTTCAGATCAAAGAAATCTCGTTGGCCCGTTATCGTTGGCTGCTCTCCATCCACAAAGTTCTCTTTCGCAACTCCGTCACCAGATATCGCCAGATCTTGCGCCGTCAGGCAATGATGACCCAACTGCGTCGTGTCATTCTGCGCCAGCGCTCGGACTACGCCCTCCTCATGCAGCAGAAGATCGCCGAGGACCACACACCTGGGGCCCAATCCCCTTCCCGCGGCATGGAATCTCCCACTTCTCATAGTGGAATCAGCCCTCGCCATACGATGCGTAGACTTAACAACAGTTCGACCCCAAACGGCCACTACACGACGACGTCCTCTTCGTCGCCCTCGCCCACGGTCACCTATCGCAACCTCAGCACCATGTGCGACCACCACCACAACGGCTCGTCCCCCCGTAGTACTACGGTCATGGGCGGCAGTGCCCTCAAAGCCAAGCCGATGCCAGCCGCGCCAGCTGCGGCTCCTATCGACCCCGCAGCTGCCCCGGTCAGTTCCTTCCGCAGCACGCTGTCACAAGTGCGCAACAAGATCGCCGCCGCTACCGCCTTCGCCCGCTTCGAGCACCTCAAGATCAACACGAAGGTCGGTGCGGACGCTACCGCTTCAGCACCTACCCCCGCGCATCACAGCGGCCACCACCATAGCAGCAACCAACAGGAGATCTCCGGGCGCGTGCGGTCGGTGCATGTCGCCGCTAGCTCCGGTGCGAGTGTTAGCAGTACATCAACGGCCTCTACGGCGGGAACCGCGCGTTCTTTCCGCAGTGTGCACCATGGCAACAACAGCAATAACAACAACAGTGTGCACGCCGATTCGCCCCTGATGCGACACGCATCGCGTCGTGTTGCGCCTGCCAACTAAATGCCACGCCAACGGCACGGCCTTTTGAGCTGTCCGCTATCCTGTCCCGATGTCTGTGTCTGTGTGCGATTGCTGATCCATGGGTCACAGTCGTTGTTCCCTCTGGGTGTATCAGTTTGCGTAGTAATCTCAAAACGCGTATCGTCTGTTGGTCCCGTTCTGTTTCGCCTCCTTTCCTCTTCGCCTCTTTCGTTTCCCCTTGTCGCTGTTGTTGGTGTCGTGGCAGTGGTCGGTGAGGACTCGTGATGCCTGCTGACGTTCTACTGGTACCCCCTCTCCCTCTTTCGACCCCTTTGGTGCGCCTCGGCTCGGTACGAGTGTCCTGTCTCGATTCACTTGCGTTTACTGTGTGCACGTTGATTTTTTATGTACCTCCATTTGATTTTCGTATCTATTCTCAGTGGCCTTCCCTTCTCCTTCTCCCTCAAGTTCTGTCGCGTCCCCGTCGTGACCGAGTCTCGTTCCCTCTACTAATCTGAGTTTATTTTATTCTTTTTACGTTGTGTGGCCGCCTGGGCCCGTGCAAAAGTAAATGTGTATGTTGTTGTGGACTATTCTCTTTCGCTGTGATCCGTTTCATGTTTGTGTCGTGTCGTGCTCTGCTTATAACGTGACGGTGGCTGTGTAGGCACGTGACTTGCGACGCAAGCCGTGTCCAGCGATGCAGCCGCCGCGCCATTGTTCTGTCGTCGCCCGCCGTGGCGGGTGTGTCTGTCTTTCTGTTTTTTGTTCTCACACAATCTCTCGTCTGTCAGAGGCGGGTGCTTCTGTTCTTTTACCACCCGCCGTTGCGTTGTTCTGCTTTCCCTGCTCCTCTCTGTCTCGACCCTCGTCGTTGGTACACCTCACTCGCGCAGACCGGCGGCCCCATCCTGCCCATCAGCTGCCTGTCTCACACCCGTCCACGACCGTTGCTCGGCGTCGCCACGATCACATCAATAGTCTCACTCGCGTGTTGCATCCGTGCGCTGCGTGTGTTCTCGATCGTGTGAAACGTCTCGAAACGGTCGCTGGATGAAGGTGCGGCGGGTCCATTTCGATGGGGCGCCGTCTGTCGATGGGGGTACGCGACGAGTTGGCTCGCATTGTTCGGTCTGTCTCCATTCGTGTCTTCCGTTCGTCTGTCCGTGGGCGCGCCTGTGCGTGTGTCGATGATGCTCTTTCCGGTCTGCAGTCTCCACGTGATCGTGTCTGTGCGTGTTTCTGTGTGTTCCTGTGCCTGTCTGCGATGCGTCGTCAATTAGTAACGTCCGGTCCGCCAGCTGCAACGCTGTTCGCCTGGACTGCCTTGTTGTGTTCGTTCCGCTGTTATTCGTTCTTCTGGCCCCTCTCTCGCGTGTGCTGTGTGTTTGTCCTCTCATTCGTTCGTGCTCCTCGCTGCTCACTGCGTTTGCCCAATGTCCTGCCCCTCTACACTACCGACAATTGTTTCCTACTTTGCCCATCATTAAAGCCCCTGTCCCCTGTTGTTGACACGCCGGCAGACAAGCTCGTTTAGTTTCGTCTGGTTTCGATTTGATTTGTGCCTCTGTTCTCTCGCGTCTCGCGTGACGCGGCCAATGGGTCGCCATGGCACCCCTCGCTCAGTGTACACGCGGGGCGCGTCTATCACTATCACTTGCACTTGAATTTCGTTCTCTCTCGCTTGCTTTCCCCCCGTTGCGGAACCAAAGAAATTGCGCATCATTAATGCCCACCCCCGGGCCCTCGCAGGTTACACGGCGACTGTTTCGCTTCATTTTTTCTGCCCCAATCCCAACTCTCACCCGTTCGTGTCCTCTGCTCCTGCTGCCACAACTATCATCACTGCCGCTCGTGGACAGGCATCGCACCTCAGTCCGTCAGGCCTCGCTTCATCTCGTTTCGTTCTCCTTGCCTCGTCTCAGATGTTCATTCGTTCCGCGGTGACATTCGTTCCTCGTTTCCTTCGCCCTATCGTCTGACTCGATGCTTCCTATGCGCTTCGTTGTTCTTTCTCGCTCTTTTTCTCTTGTTCGTTCGTGTGCTCCACCCGCTTCCCTCCGCGGCGCCGTGTCCGTGTCCCGCCGGGTTTCGCGACACAGTAGACGTGAGCCCAGCCTTCCGGCGCGTGCTTCGCTGTGGTTTTTCCTTGTTGCATGTCTCTCCTGTGTGTCTTGTGTGTCATGTGTCGCCCTACCCCTCCTCCGCCGCCTGTAGATGTGACTGTGCTGCTCAGTGTGTCTCTGCTACGTTGTCTCGGCTGGTGGCCGTCCGTTGATGTCTATCGAGGTTGCTGCTTGTCATGTTCTACGTTCGTTGGCCGCCCGCGCGCGGCTGACGCGTGTGCGTGTGTGTTGGTATCCACGCACGCGACCCATCAATACTCCTGTTTTATTCCCCCTCCTTACTTCTCTCTTGTCCTCCACCCCCCCCCCCCGTAGCGCTTGTCCTCCTGACGGTTATCTTCCACCGAACGGGGCCGTGCTCTGTACCCCCATGCGGGTTCTTCGTTTCCCCCTTCTGTCCCCTCTCCCTGTCTCGCTCCCGTTGCGCTTCTTTCGGTTTCGTCTGTGTCGAGGGCGTCGCTGTGACCCCGATACGCTCCCATCTCTTATTCTGTGCGGGACGACCTCTGCTTCTCGCCGCGGGTCTCTCGGGCCCCGGCCTCTTCCTCATGCTGCTGCCTCCGTCCGCAGCGACCAGCAGCGACGATGATCTGCGCACGTCGCACCGTCGCCGGTCGTCTGTCGGGGCCAGCTATCGGTGAAATCCTCGTTCCTCGTCTCTTGTTCTTTCCCCACGCCGCTGCTGCGCCTCTGTCTCTGTCCCTGTCCCTCAAACCGGTGGCTCTTGACTCTCCTCAGTCCCGGCGCTGCTCGCCGTCGTCGTTGGGATAGTCGTGCTCCAACGGCGCCGTGTACATGATTGATGGCGGGGCCGCGCGCGTGCTTTAGGGCACGTGGGCGTGTCCCCGCCGCTCTTTCACGCTCTTCTGTTGTCATTGTCGTCGTCGTTGCCGTCTTCTTCGTCGTTGCTGTCGGTACCTTGTCGATACCAGTGTTGGCTCTTCGCGGCACCAGCTGACGGGGCCACGCGCTGCTCCAGCGTCGTAGTCCCGTGGCGGTTCGCGGAGAAGAGCCGCGATGTACCTGTTTGTATTCGTTTGTTGCTGTGTGATTTGTCGTTTGCGTGTTCAGTTCGGGCGGGTCTCTCCGCCCACGGTCTTCTACATGTTTGTTTGGCAGTCGCGCGTACGCGCTGCCCGAGTTGTTTCGTCCCTTTCCTTCCCCACCCGTTTCTGGTGTGGTTTTCTTGGTTTACAGTCCTCGTGGCTCTGTTTCTCCAGGCGACGAAGGGTCGCGAAGGCACACCATTGTCAAGGTCAGTCGGGAGGCACTGCGTCCGTCTCTGGTGCGCGAGGCTCGTTCATCAATAGTCCGCTCTCACTTTGTCCTCGTCGCCCGAGATCCTCGCCCCTGTCTCCTCCCCTGTCCGCCGAACGTATCTCGTTCATCGCCTCTCTGTCCCCGTCGCTGTTTCTGCCTGTGCACTTTGATTCATTTCCTCTGTTCAACTTCTCTTCGCGCGTAGATGCGCCGTGCTGTGTGCACGTCAGTGCGCGAGTGCGTGTGCATACTGCGCCATTAGTTATCTCGTTGGTTTCGCACATTGATCTGCCTCCGTCGTCGACGACGGCCCTGTCGCCAGTCGAAGAAGAAGACGTACTAAGCGCTCGTTTTACGTACATTATATTACAAGGAACCTGCGCGAGCGTTGGCACAGTCGCTGCTACGCATGCGCTCAGGTTCGGCGTTCATCGAGCCAGACTAGCCCCACCCCTCCCCGAACGTGTCAATTCGAACATTTCCAAACGGCGCCTGCCCCCGTGTCCACGCGAAGACACGAGGAGGCCCGGTGAAACAGAAACATTTACAGAGGAGTCGTTATGTAGCCCGTCGGTAGTGGAGTATGAACTGTACTGTAACGCCGTCGATAAAGTGATGTGTACATGACCACCACCGCCCCCCCCCCCGGCGCACTGTGGCACTTAGCGCATGCGGTACTCTAGATACCAGGTTTGCAGATGCGGGTTTACGAAGAGAGCGAAGACCGTCATCATTCCGTAGGTGATGGTCGTGTGGATGGCGGCGGCGGCGAAGCCTCGATAGAACCCGCGCAGTCCCACGTCGTCGCGGAGGATCAGTTTGATGTGGTCGCGCATGCGCATGTACACGCGCGATTCGGGGACGGCTGCAGTAGTTGGAGAATCAGCGGTTGCTGTAGGAGAGAGAAACAACTTTCCGTTGTCGATCTTCATCCGCCGTGCGATCGTGTCGAGGGGGTAGACGAACGCCAAGTTGCCGACCATGAGAGCCAACGACTGCGCCATGATAACGCCCTTGCGAACCAGCGCTCCAGTGGGCGTCCACACATCGATATATGACTTGAGCCAGGCGCTGCTGTCACCGCGCTGCAAATCAGAGCAAAGCTTGGCGCCTTGGCGAAATTGAAACATGCCCAACGTCGCCGGCAAAAAGCCGCGGTACACGCCTCGTAGTCCATCGCGCTCGATCACCTGCTGCAAACAATCTGAAAATCCCTTGTAGGTGTGTGCCAACTGCTGTGGGGTCGCGGAGGTAATAGCCGCAGTTGTGGAAGGAGCAGCCGGAAAGTCGGTGGCGAGACGAGTGCGGCACAACTCAAGAGGGTGGATGACAGAGACGAGTGCTCCCGCCAGGACCAGTTCACTCACTGTCTTTGCCACGAAAGCAACTTCGGGGTAAATCTTTGGGTGGAATTGCGGGATCAGACTTTTGACTTCATCTTGGAAGCCGAAACGAAATGCCTGCTTCGTATAGAAGGAGAGACAGTGAATGGCATTGCCGCGCCAAAACCCTTTAACGCCCTCCTGTTCAACCACACTCGACATAGTCGACCGTAGGGTCTGAAACGCATCTTTGCTTTGAAGTTTCGGATTGGCAGTGGACGTTTGTTGCAGAAGTCGAACCCTTTCGAAGGGCGAAGCCACCGTTTTCGATAACACAGCTTCAGCTCCGTCGATGACGAAAAAACTGATGGCGAGGTCCATGTTGCACGAAAGATCTACAGGGTCCACTGAAAAGGAAGATACAACGCAGTCTGCTGTTGTTCCAATGTAAATCTAGTATATTGAAGTCAACGAATACGTCGAAGTGGCAGCGAAGAGCGGCGATTGTGTGGTTGACATGATGACGACGGACGACGAGCGTTACAAAAAACGTCCATCGGCCGAGAGCGATCGAGAGCCGAGATCGAAGATCCAGATTGTCCATCGAGATCCACGACCCATCGGTGGATCATTGTCCGTGGAATGACTGCTGTCACTCTTTGGCAAAAACCCTGACTCATTTACGGCACAAAGGAAAATAGAAACATGTGTGTGCGCCGCTTTCGTCTGTTGGCGAACATTGATGACGCACCGATCGATGAGCTGCTGTCGTTTATTAAGCGGCTCGCTCGGATTTATTTCATCATCGGCGTTGTCAACATCGTGACCGCCGCAACATCTGCGGATTCCAAAGGCCATGCACAGTTGATCATTTCCATTGTCAGCATTGTCTTGTACTTCGTGAACATCGGAGCGATGTTCACTTTGGCTGGCTCTCCGTCGATTTTGAACGCCAGCGTAGTCATCCTCACCAATGTGTGTATCTTCAGCTTCAACGTATTTTCGTTGATCTACAATGTTGTGATTCTGAAGAGCTACTGGGCATTTGTCAGCTTGATTGGGCTTTTGGTTCAAACAACAACAATCTATATTCTGGTCAAGCTACGCGGAAAGATAATTGCAAAGGAGAATCTACCGCTTGTCAATGGGCCAAATAATATGGCTTAGACCCGATGGTTGGAAGCCATGATGCACGGGGATGCGTTTATCCCATCATGATGTCACACCCGTTGCTAATAGATCGTTGGCGCGTCTTTATTTATTACCTTTCCACTATGAATTAGCCTACTGGTCATAATAACGCGTGAATACTTGGAGTGGAGGGTGGTTTGGTAACTTTCTTTTCATGGCCACGTGCGTGGGGCCACTCTTTTCCTAAACGTAGTATGTCGGCATTGTTTTGTCACATGTAGTTTGCATTTTGCTAGTCACTGTAGAATACCTGCTGGTCGAGTCATGTAGATCCTTTCGCCGTGCTGATATCGTTTTGATGGGGGTGATTTAACAACCATTTTAACTCCCAACGATATTCTTTCATCTCCATTTTTGTAACAAAGTAGTGATCTTTACCGATCTCATGCTCGCGGCTGTTCTCATCAAAGAATTACAGATTTCGCGTGATGTTTGGAAGGAGATCATTTGCAACGATGGTTACGAGTATTGCTATCACAAGTGTATTCGTGTGGGATCTCGAATACGTTGCAAAGCAGCTTGTCGTGGATCACCAACAGCCACGCATTCACCTTCCGATCAGCATGACAATCGGTCGCAGGCGACCATTCCCTTGAGTGAACTTGTCAAAGCGATCGAATGAAGGGAATGAACAGTGCACAGTATCTCAGTATCTCAGTGACAAGTTTCGCAGCTTTCTTTCGCTACCGCAGTTAGCGCGGTTGTTAACCGGTCGTTCGGGGGGTTAAGCATCAAACACACAGTTGAAGACCTTTACCGCAGGAGACGGCGCGGAGGATCGGTGCTAGGCAGAGTTCGGCATCATCGCACAGCTTGAGCGACCGCTTGAACGCTTTATCGCTCAGCTCACGCATGGTCGACGCGAGTAACGTCGTGCATCACTTCTGTGCGCCACCATTCACGTGTCCCATGTCGTGTGGCGTATCATGTTCTCCAGTCACGAGGTGCGGGTACTTCCGCTGCAGCTATTGTACGAGGGCATGACTGCTCACCTCCAAAGCATTGTAAATTTCCCATATCTTGCGTTAAATTGCTTTTAGTGATCGACGGGGAGATTCTTCAGTTATACATGCGATTTGGCAGTCTCTACTCGGCTTTACGAAGGATAGGCTCCAGCCGTAACAGTTACTGACACATCGCAAGGCACGTCCGAGAGAACGAAGACATGCCAGACTCAGAAATCCAGGAAGGATACATCCGCGATGAGGATCATTTAAAGCGTTTAAAAGTTAGATAGGGGAAATTTACAATGCCTTGGTCGTCAGCATGCGAGCTCCGTGTTCGTTATACTCGGCCTTGGACACCCACATGGTCTTGAAGGTCGCCAGCGACGCCAGAATCGAGCCTCCAATCCACGTCGAATACTGGCGTTCCGGCGGCGCAGCGATTCGGACCTTGGCTTCCTTCGGGGCGAATGGATGCTTCCGTACTTCGTACAGCAAGCGTTCGCCGAAGCCTGGGAACAGTGTCGAGCCACCGGAGAGGACAATGTCCGACATCAGGCGGCGACGAAGGTCGATGTCCGTCTTCATGATGGAAGTGACCAGACAGTCATGTACACCGCGGTATTCCGTGCCAATTAAATCAGGCTGAAAGAGAATCTCTGGAGCGCGATAGATTTCCGCCGGGCCCAACTCGAGCGTTGTGCCATCGGGAAGCTTGAACTGCTGTTTGACCTGCGAGGCGGCCGACGCTGAGGACGACGCCGATACCATCTCCTCAATCTTCGACGGGTTGACTGCCACGGCACAGCAGCTCTCTTTGATCTGCCGCACGATGTCCATTTCGCTCGATGTGTGAAAAGTGTGACCTGCTCGTCGTAGCAATCGCTGCAGCTGCTGCGTCACTGCGCGGCCCGCCACATCCATACGCATGATCGAGTGAGGCATCGCCAACCCCTCGTAGACGGGCACGACATGAGCAACGCCATCACCGACGTCCAATACGACACCAGTCGATCTGCCGGACGCAAACAAACTCAGAATCGCTTGAATGCTGCAGAACATGGCGGGAACGTTGAGACCTTCGAAGAAGATTTCGGCTGCTTTTTCTCTGTTTGAATGAGGATTCAATGGTGCCTCGGTGAGCAGCACGGCGTAGTCTTCACTCGCAACATTCAAGTTTTCCTTGGTATACAAATAAGTCCATATCCTCTCCATATCTGCCCAATTTTGGACAATGCCGTTCTCGATCGGATAATCGATACGGAGAACTCCCCGGTGCTCGTCCACTTTTGAACCAACGAAGACTTCACTCCCTTCCAAGGCCCCGCCTGGCATAATCCGATTGTGCTTGATTCGTCCAACGCAAGATTTGAAAACTACTCGGGGTTTGTCCGCGCCGGCAAAGCCGGCCTTCAGCACCCCAGACCCGTTGTCGATGACAATAGGCTGATTGGCTTCGGCCATGTTGTTGTTGGTATCGGTCTCTTTTGAGAAAATAACACGATGAGTCAGATAATACTGAACAATACACGAAGGTCTCGACAGGGCCTGCTCTCGTCGGTTCAAATCGCCACCCGACACTCTCGGCTCACGACGCTTCGACGGCAACGCAGTCGCCCAGGCTGTGTCTGGGTCGATCTGCGTCAACGCAGTTTCCCAGGTTGTGTCTGGGTCGGTCTGTGCGTCTCCGTGGGTAGTGTCTCCACGCAGTGAAAACTTCTTCAAAACCCATTGCAAATGCACACGAATCCAAGCCCCAGGATTCAATCATACCGTGAGGATGGCATGAGCGACAGGGGCTTCGACCAAACGAATCGAGTTCTACCATACCACAATCCGCTGAAGTCATTGAAAGAAGCCAAATTGGTGGAACGAATCGCTGCCGAATATCCTGTTGTCCAAACATTGTACTGAAAGAAACCGCCCCATAAAATGTTGAGCCAACGAGTTTTTCGCGCAGCTACGCGCTCAATTATGCAACAACAACGATATCACATTGCTCGCAGTCAAATGGGTCGTATTTTGGCGACCGACGGAGTGGACGAAATTTGCATCAAAATATTCCAACAGCGCGGCCACCAAGTGGACTTCTTGAAGACGCTGCCAGAGAGCGAGTTGGTCAAGATCATCGGGGATTATGATGGATTGGTCGTTCGCTCAGCTACAAAGGTAGGAATGCTGATTCTATTGCGGTGCGCATCGTGGTCATAACGGTTGCATCGCTGGCAGGTCACACCCGCTGTCATTAAGGCAGCGAAGAAAATGAAGGTGATCGGTCGTGCGGGCGTCGGTGTCGACAACATCAACGTCCCAGAAGCCACCAAGGCGGGTATTATGGTGATGAACACGCCCGGCGGCAACACCGTGTCGACCGCGCAGCTGGCGCTGTCGCTGTTGGCCGCGTTGGCACGCAACATCCCCGCCGCTGATATGTCCATCAAGGCAGGCAAGTGGGACCGCAAGTCCTTCACAGGCGTGGAGCTTCACGGCAAGACGCTTGGTGTCGTTGGCTGTGGGCGCATCGGTCTCATGGTCGCGCAGACCGCCGCGACGATGGGCATGAAGGTTCTCGGCTACGACCCTGTCACTCCTGCAGAAACGCTCCGTGAGGCCGGTCTCACAACCGCCTCGCTCGACGAAATATACGCCAAATCCGATTTCATCACTGTACATACTCCCCTCACCCCAGAAACGTCGAACCTTCTCGACGACGCGGCCTTCAGCAAGTGCAAGCGCGGCGTCCGCATCATCAACTGTGCGCGCGGCGGCATCGTCGACGAGGCTGCCTTGTTGCGCGCCTTGGAAAGTGGCCAAGTGGCGGGTGCCGCGCTCGATGTATTCACCTCGGAGCCCCCGAAGGAGCATCTGAAGCCGCTGGTGGCACACCCGAAGCTGGTTGTCACGCCGCATCTCGGCGCGTCGACCGACGAAGCGCAAGTCAACGTCGCCCGTGACATCGCCCAGCAGATGTGCGACGTTTTCGAGCAGAAGGATTTCCAGGGCGTCGTGAACGTGTCGTACCTCGCCGCGTCGACGACGCCGCACATGAAGCCGTTCATGCAGTTGGCGCAGACGATCGGCGCCATGCAGGCGCAGCTGTCGGAGTCGCGGCCGGTGCACGTGACGCTGAAGACGTTCGGAGGGCGAGATGTGTCCATCACGACCCGACCCGCGCGACAACTGCTCGAGGCCATGGTCTTGAAGGGTTTGGTGAAGCACATTGGGCTGGGACTGGTGCCGGACTTGATTTCTGCACCGGCCATGGCTCGCGAGGCCAACATTCGCACGACGATCTCCTCCGAGTCGCCCGAGAGCTTCGGATCGCCGTACTGGAACCTGATCAACGTCGAAGTCGAACGGGAGGACGGAACGAAGTCGTCCATCACCGGCGCAGTCTTCGGCAACGCCCCGCACATCGTCAAGGTCGACCATTACTCCGATCTGTTCGCCTTCAAGCCCGAGGGCAACTACATTCTCACCTTCCGCAACGAGGACCGGCCCGGCGCCATCTCCGAGGTCTTGGAAGTCCTCCACATGGCGGACGTGAACATCGCGTCGATGAACGTCGCGCGGCCGGTGAAGAACCCCCACGACGACAAGATGTGGGCGCTGTGCTTCATGGCGCTCGACGACGACGTCGACACGAACGCGATGAAGAAGCTCAAGTCCATGGCCTTCCTGCACAACGTCGCGAAGATCCAGCTGCGTTAACGACACCAGCGAAGGACGGTAGCTGTTTCTTGTGGGGCGGGGAGGGGGGTGTCCCGGTCCTATTGTCTGTTTTCTGTTTCCGCTGCTCCGGCGCCTGTATGACTCTAACACCCGCACCAACAAACGCACCGACGAGGTCAATAGGGAGCCTGTTGAGATCAATAATTATGTATAGGAAGCACCACACAACGGCCACACCGACACGACAGAGCCGGGGGGAGGGGAGAGGGAAAATGAAAATAGTACACTATGGAACACACGCGGACGACGCGGCGGTGGGTGGCACAGGATCTGCCCACCGCCGCGGCCGTCCAACGTCAAAAGAGAAACGAGCACACGATTTGCTCGCCATCATATAATAGAAATAAAGAAACTACCGTCCTGCGGGCGCGACGCTTAATCGTCCTGATCAGAGTCGTCCGCGAGGCTGGCGAACGCCGTGTTGCTCAACTTGGGGGACGGGGCGGCGGCGGCACCGGTGGCTGGGGCGCTCGAGGGGGCCGCAGACGCAGCCGCCTCCTTCTTGGCTCCGACCTTGTCCTTCTTGCCTTCACCCTTGGCGGACGCGGGCTTCTGCTCCTGACGAGGAGGACCGGTGCCCTTGCCCTTACTATTATTCTGAATGGGCTTCTTCGAAGCACCACTGCTGGCGGCTCCACCCGCGGCAGTCGCAGGGGGGCCAGCCTTCTTCTTGCTACTGCGCTCGACCACTGTGAAATCGGCATCTTCGGGGCTCTGGACCGTCAACTTCCCGATCTCTTCGGCAGCCAACTGAGCAGCCAAGGCACCGTCCTAACGAAACAGACAGCGGAACCGTTAGAACACGTGAATCAAACGACGTGGCGGGATGTGGTGAACGACGCGCACAAAGAGACAGCGACACCCCAGCGAGCGATGCGGACGAGACATGTCTCAGCGATCTTGGTAGACAATTTGGGTCGTCAACGAGCCGGATCTTAAGCGGCCCTCAAGAGTAGCAAATATTGTTTAATAACATCAACGACAGTCTACGCCGACGTCGCCCCTTGGTGTGTGCTCTCATACGCTGTGTTCGTTCACCCCGTCCCCTCAAAAGGCGGTGGCGCTTACCTGATCGACAGTGGAAGGCGCGCGGTCCTTCTTCTCCTTCTTCTCGCGGCGGGGCTCTTTCTCTTTTCGCGGCGCACGGTCTTCCTTGCGAGCAGCAGGTTTCTTGTTGCTGTCATCTGCAGGGGGCGTGATAGTGTAACCACCGGTTGCATTGTCACCGGCATCCGCAGAGGAAGTCGTTGCCTTCTCCTGCTCCTTGCGACGCCGGAACTCTAACTCGTCGTGGGGTCGTCCGCCTCCGAAGATGTCGGGACGAGCGGCCGGCAGACCGATCTCCTCGATGGGCTTCGTGCGAGGAGCAAGCACCACGCGAGGACGCTCCGCGGGGACGGCGGGGGCAGCAGCTTCCTCGTCGCCGTCACGACGTGGCCGGCGATCGTCGCGGTCGCGGGGGCCTTGAGAACTATTGTTGGGTCTGCGGCGATCGCGGTCGCCGAAGTCACGATCACGGGGCGCTTCGCGACGGTCCTGACGATCACCATTGTCAAACCGCCGAGCATCGCCACCATGAGCAGGAGCGGGACGAGGAGCATACTCGCGAGGCTCACGCGGCTCGCGACGATCAGCATACTCGCGAGGCTCGCGACGATCAGCAAACTCGCGAGGCTCTCGCGGCTCGCGACGATCATCGCCGCGTCCACCGCCACGTCCACCGCCACGGCGGTCGTCACGGCGATCATCACGACGGGGACGCTCTGCTTCCCATTCCTTTGTCAGAATATCCTTGTCCATAAAGGTCGCGCCCTTCAGGCCAAGGAAACGGTCCAAGGCATTGTCATCAACCAGCTCGACCTTGGCCTTGCCGGAGAACCGGCCATCGCGATCGTTGATCATGTCGATGCGAACGAATTCGACCTCATTATCACGCAAAAACTCTTCGATATCCTCCAAACGAGCGGAGTAGCGAACGCCCATCATGAAACCCATGCACTCGCGAGGAGCGGCAGGCTTGGAAGGGCGTGTCGAGCGCACAGGAGCCGACTCGGTGACAGCAGGAGTGGACACAACCGGTTGCTGGACCTCCTCATCACTGTCCGAGTCTTCTGCAGCTGCCCATGAACTCATTGTTGTTCAAGTGTTGGAATAGAATTCGAGAATGTGCGTCACAAAGGAATATTAGTCCTGACCACAACGACCGTAACGCTCAAATTGCACAATCACGATAAGCTCTAATACCCAAGGATTGATGCACTACTGGTCCTGTAAGACAGCTTGTGGAAGACGGTCATTCATTTGTGAATAAGCTCCGAACAGCAACTGCCAGAGAGAAAGTAAGAAAGATCATCCCGGATCCTTCTCCATCGATTTGGCTGGTGGCCACTGCGCGTCAGTGTGTCGTGTCGGTCTTTTTCAAAAAAGGGCCCACACGGTCTGTGTCGCCGACCGACGAAGGAAAACAGACAGCTTTTCGAAGGAAAACTTTTCCTCTGAGGGCGGTTTCAGTTTCCTCCCATCGACGCGACGTTGCGTTGTTTGATTTTGAACAAGTGCTCACTCACCCACTGGGAACTTCGTCAACTTCGCAAATTGGCATCGCAAACGGTAAACCCGGCTCAACGAAGCGACGTCAAAGAAGACAACAAAAGAAACTGCTATTTGCGGATTAAAAGTCTTCTGTTGTAGAATATGTCAGAATCGAAGGACAACCGAGAAGAAGGGAAGGGAGAGGAGGACCTCGATTTGGGGGGAACAGGAGGTACAGTCCCTACTAATAACAAGTCATTGCCTTGTTCCAGCATTTATATCCTGATTTTATGCAGATGAGGATGTCAACATCGAACACTTCTCGGAATCAAAGGAGGATTTCACGTTCGAAGAAGTAGTGGCAGTTCTGGAAGATGCCATTTTGGGAGAGGACTTCCAATCATTGCAAAACAACTTCATCGAGCGCCACTGCGGTATGTCATAGTTGACCAAAATTTTTATGCATTTGGTAATGTCGGTTGTGTCGTGTGTTGTGAAGATATCTTTGAGGAATCGGCAGAAAATAAACTGGAATACACACCGCTGTTTCAGCAGTACACCAAGATGGTTGAAGACTACATTGAGAGCAAAATTAAGGGCGCATTTCCTGATTTGACCATGCCGCGTGTTGAATCAATGCTGGCTAGTAAGAAAGGTGCGTGCAGCAATTTCACTGGTGGGGCGATGTGTGCCGTTGATGAGCCGTTTACTGTTTTTAGACGAGTTATCGGGCGATGTATTTGACGTCATGTCTTCGTTGGGAGACTTCCATGAATTTAAAGAGCTTATGCTGTCACAAAAGCGAGCAAAGAACATTGTAAACCCCAGTGGGGGTTTGGGGTTGGATCTGTGCATTACTGGCAAGCACGTGTAAGTGTTAAGTAGAGCACAATTACGTATTAGATTGGACTGATAATCAGTATAAACAAGTTTTCGTCCACGTTCTGTGGAGGAAGATTGATGCTCGTGATGAGCTCCTTCGGAAACAAACGCACACGGCACCAGGTCGCCAACTCAGCGAAGAACTCTCGCTCGGGCTCGTCATGTCGCTTCTTGTAGGCGAAAACAAGCTTCCGGAACTTAAGCCTCCTCAGTAACAGTTGAAGGGCAGGTAAGCAAGCCTTTTCATAGAGGACGTCGCTGCAGAGAACTGTGTCCCAGTGAAACTCCTTCCCATCCACTTCGTCAGCCAATTCAACGCCCTTCGCTAGCAGCTCAGGAAGTGGACTGGAGTCATCGTCCGGCCAGCGCCATTTCAGTGACTCCGCACGACGAGAATCTGCAGCCAATGATCCCTTCAAAGTTTCCAAGTTCCATTCAAATGCGTCGGTGAGAACGCTGTCGGTGAAGACGATTTGCTTGGCGCCCAAATGTCCTGCCACTACACCACAGATGCCCGTTCCACAACCGATATCAAGGACTGACGTAAGATTTAAGTTGTTCAGCGCAGATGCTGAATCCTCTTCGACGTTAGCGGTCGGCGGATGAGCTTCATTCGAGATGTGAGCGGAACAGAGGAAATCCGCCATGTACAGACCACAGTCCCAAATGACTCCTGAGATTCCTATCATGCCCATACCATCTTGATCAACACTAACAATTTTGGGCTCCTGCAAGCCTAATGATTCGTTCATGATGCGAATTTCCAGTTGCGGTAAGAGAGTCCGTGTGTACGGCACTCCCAGCCGTTGGCCGACGGCTACCGCTTTCTTCGCGCTGCTAAAAATTGTTTCCCAACTCATTGTATCACTTGGTACACAGATCGGCACTTCCTCTCTGAGTTCAGAGTGATGTTGCTGCCAATAGATGTCATCGTATTCGCCTTGCCGATGTCTTTTATCTGCCGATCAAAGGCGAAGGCGACGGCGACGGCGAGTGAGTCCAATGTCGCGACGACGACGACGACGACGACGACGACGACGACGACGACGACGACGACGACGACGACGACGACGACGACGACGACGACGACGGCGACGACGACGACGACGACGACGACGACGACGACGACGACGACGACGACGACGACGACGACGACGACGACGACGACGCGTCGGTTCCCAACGCGACGCCTCGCTCCCAACGCACCGAGGGCCAGTTATCCCAGTTCATCCACTTCCAATACATTCTCCGATCACAGTGCTTCTACTGATAGCTCATCATATTCCCTGCATTGTTCGAGGAAATGGAAAATGTGGTGGCGAATAGTTCGGAGGTGACCGAGACCGATAGTCGTATGCTGTTTCTGCCAACTTCAATCAGTGTATTGGTCATTCGCGCTGATTTGACGCATACGATCCTGCCACCTGATGATGTACAGTTTGGATTGGGCTTGGAAATTCGTGGCTTAGACTCTGTGTGGTTGATTTTGCTCTGTTTCCAAGAGGATAGCACACAAGAAGACGCCAGGCCCATGCAAGTGTGCGAGTCCTGTCGGTTGATATTGGATTGCTTGACCGATATCCGCCGCGAGGGGGTGACGCAGCGTTCGGATGGACACGTCACCGAGATCCTCTTCACTTATCGCCGGCTCAGCGAAGTTCTCTCCTTCGAAGCGATCGTGAGCGGTCCCGATGGCTTCTCGGAGCTGCACGCGCTGGATTTCTTGTTGGGCCAGTACGCGATCAAAGAGAATATCATCGACCGCGACGTCTTCGCTGTGTCGAGTAGCGACGCCGGCCGAGACCACAACAACGTCGTCGCGAAGGGCATCGAGCACTCCGGCGTCATCGTCCGTCGCGCGCTCAAGACGAGCGGCGAATACACCGGGCACCTCATCCGCTATCTCGGTCGCAAGTTCACAGAAGTCACTGTATCGCCCGCAACGGCGCCGCTTTCGGCCGACGACATCGACCCCCGTTTGCTCGCGGAGGCGCATCGGCGCCGCGAATGGGCCGAGGGCTTCAACTCCGGCGCGCGCACGTTGACCAGCACCATCCTCTACCCCGTGCGTTGGACGGGCCAAAAAGCCGCGAAAATGGCGCAGGTGGACCACCATTTGGACCACAACCTGGACGCGCGCGAGCGCAACCTCGTCACGCACCGGCAGCGCCAGAGCCTCACCGGCTCGGCCGCGCACAGTGTCAAGAAGGCGCTGTGGGACACCGTCGAGGGCGTCGGCAACGGCGTCACGTCCATCTTCAAGGGCGTCACGGAGGCGATGGCCGAAGTCGGCTCGGCCATCGGCGACAGTGCGATGCACCACGCACGCGTCAAATACGGCGACGACTACGCGAACCAAGTGACGAAATCGTACGTCGACGCGGCGTCGGAGATCGGCCTGGCGGGCTACAAGGTCGCCAACGTCTTCTCCTTCGGCATCGCGGGGCTGATGATCGACGTCGTCGTGGAGGGCACGACGCTGCTCGTGTCGCTGTACGACTACCTCGTGGGGCCGGTGATCCTGCAGGGCTACATGACGCTGGTGCAGCCGCCGCTGCTGACGCCGACGCGCTTCTTCGTCGTGCTGCGGCCCTGGTCGCTGGCCTTCTACCGCTCGTCGCGCGACGTCGTGCACAAGCCCTTCAAGATCGTGCCCACCTTCCTCCTCGACACGATCCCGCGGCTGCGCAACCGGCGCCGCCGGTCGCCGACCGTCGCAGAGGGCGACGACGCGTCGGGTCACAGCGCCGCTGCCGCCGACGCTGCGGTTCAGCCGGAGCCGCTCGCGGACCCAACCGACGCCGCCGATGAGAGCTTCGTGGAGGAGACGCCTGCTGCCATGACGCAGTCGGCGCTGGCGCTGCCCACGGTCAAAAGCGACGCGGCGGGTCCGCGGCCGTCGCTGCAGTCGGCGCTGGCGTCGGACGAGGAGGGCGTCAGCATCATCGAGGCGGACGGCCTCTCGTACATCGTCATGCCCACCGCTGCAGCCTCTGAAGCAGCCCCAGCGACCGCAGCACCCGCACCGGCGCCGTCGTCGTCATCATCGAGCGGCGCCAAAACGGCGGCGGGGGCGATCGGCGACGTGCTGCGCCACTGGGCGGGCGGCGACCGGCCGCACATCGAGCTCACGACCATCGACTGCTCCACCTATCTGCTGTACCCGGAGGCGTCCGCGGCGGTGCCGGCGCTGCTGGAGGACGCGCGGCTGTCGCCCGAGGCGCTGCTGCAGCTGTGGTTCGCCGAGCTGGAGACGGCCGTGCGCCGCGTGGAGACGCTGGCCCGGCGACGCACCGAGGCCGTCGCGCTGGCGTACCACAAGCGTCTGCGCCGCATGCCGAAGGAGCTGTTCCTCGAGCTGCAGCCGGTGCGCTTCGTCTTTCTGCAGCGCAAGGCGACGCCAGCGGCGCTGTCGCTGCCAGCGGCGCAGGCGACGCACGGCGACGGACCCGCGGCGCATGCGACGGCTGCCGTGGCGACGTCGGCCCCGTCGTCCGCCGTCGACGCCGACTTTTCGCTGCTCGACGAAGACGACGTCGCCAGCGGCAGCGGCGAGGGCCACCGGCGTCTCGGCCTCGGCGCCGCCGCGGGCTCGACGAGCTCGTGCGAACCGCTCGACTCGAGTCGCGACGGCGTGTCGCCCGTGTCGCAGGCCTCGTCGACGTCGCGGGCGCTGACACCGACGGCGATGGCCGAGCGCGCTGTGCAGAACATGACCGGCAACTTCCGCCGCTACCAGCAGCTGTTCACGCCGGCCCCCGCGGCGGCGGACGGCGACGCCGACGCCGACGCCGGCCACTTCGACTCGATCATCAGCAACGCCGACGCGCAGCAGGACTACCGCCTCGACGCGGTCTTCGCCGAGCAGGACGAGCGCTACCGCTGGCAGCAGAGCCTCGCGATGCAGTCGACGTCGTCGGCGTCGCTCGCCTCCGCCGCGACGCCCGCGGTGGACGACGAGCTGCCCGTCGCCGGCCTCGTGAGCGACGCGCCGTCCGAGCCGGTCGTCATCATTCGCCGGTCGCCGACGAAGCCGCCGCGTTCGTCCGGGTGGCTCGCGGCGATGACCGCCGCCAGTCGGCCGCCGCCGCGCTTCGTGTCGATGTCCGCGACGCCGATCACGCGCACAGGTACGTCCCCTCCGCTGCGCCGCTAGCGCCGCCGCCTCGTCTCACCCGCGCGACTGGCGCCCACAGGGATGGTGCTCCACGAGGAGAGCTGCGCGTCCGTCGCCGCCGCCGTGACGTCGCTGACGGAGCAGCTGGACGCGCTGCGCGTGCTGCTGCTGAACAACTCGCCGCAGTCGCTGGGCGCCGTCGAGTTCGACGCGCTGTCGCGCCACGTGCAGCAGTTTGAGGCGGTCGCGAGCGAGAAGGACGTCGTCGAGTGGCAGTTCCAGCGGTACCTGCAGTGGATGGGCGTGGAGGCCCCCGCCGCTGCGGCGGCAGCGGCCAACGGAGACGCCGACGATGCACTGCGACCGCACACGACTCTGGACCGGCCGTTCCTCCGCCTCGGCAGCCGCTGCGCGCTCTTCGACACGCAGCACCGCCAGGCGAGCAGCGCCGGCAAAGCCAGCGTCGACGCGACGGGCCGCGTGGTCCTCGCGCTGCACAGCTCGGCGGCGCCGATGACCGACGTCGCAGCCGCTGCGGCGGCCAAGACGCTGGGC
Organism: Poteriospumella lacustris; assembly: GCA_008000375.1. Classification (NCBI taxonomy): domain Eukaryota; class Chrysophyceae; order Chromulinales; family Dinobryaceae; genus Poteriospumella; species Poteriospumella lacustris. The sequence continues at coordinate 114,444 of SMOI01000077.1, forward strand.
TGTGCGTCGCTGAGCCTCGCCGACCTGCAGCTGCCGTCGACCGACGGCGGCGACGCCGACGGCGGCGGGGAGGAAGAGCGCGAGCTGTGGCTGCCGGTGATGCAGACCGCCGCCTCGCCGCTGGCCACCGGCAGACCCAGCGGCCTCGCCACGGGCACCAGCGGCCCCGCTGCCGCGAGCGAACTGCCGCCAGTGACCACAGAAGCCGCCGCTGTCGACGACGCCTCCGCCGCCGCCGCGAAGCAAATCGGCAACCTGCTGATTCGCTATCGCGTCGTGCGGGCCGCGCGCTGAGCCCCCGATCAGCGATCGGCAACAGAACAGGCCGCCCCGGTGGCAATGCGTCGTCTACGTCTGCGTCTGCGTCTGTTTTGAATGACTAGCCTCCATATGCGCACCCAAAACACGCCGCTTCTGCAGCCGCTTCACCGTCTCGGTTGGCCATCGGTCGTGGCCTCCGCAGCCGATGACCCGCCGCAGCGCTGGCGACCTCACCGATCGGACCCGTAGACGGCACAGAGGCGATTTAGACATATTTACAAATGAGAAGGCGCAAAACCAGCTGCAGGGCTGCAGGGCTGCAGGGCTGCGGGGCTGTGTGGCGTGTGGCGTAGGTGCACATCGCCTACAGATCCGAGCGGCCCGGACCGGAGTGTTTCATTTCGACGAGCAGAAAATGGGCCGCGCCGGCTGCGGAAGTGGCGGGCGTTTCCGTGGACACCACCGAGGACTCCGCGGGAGTGATAGTGATCGTGTTGGGGCCGTACACTTCGGCTGCGTCGTGGCGGTCGAGCACCTCGTCGGTGCCGTGGTCGCCGCGGACCACCCCCGACCCTTCCACGCACAACAGATACGCCTGGCGACCCTCTGCCACAGTGAACGACACCGTTTGCCCCGCGTCGATCTCTGTCACGTGGATGTTGGCGTCTTGGTTGATCTGGATCGCAGAGGAGGGTGTGCTGTCGCTGACGTCGCCCACCAGGTGCTGCCAGCGGTTGCGGCGCCCCGCGTCGTCGCCCACGAACGAGCCGTAGTTGGGCTTGAGGCCCCGCGTGCGAGTGGTGATCCAGATTTGAATGAACCGCAGTGGGTCGGTCGCATGGCGATTGTGCTCGCTGTGCGACACTCCGCGTCCGGCCGTCATGAACTGCACTGCGCCGCGGTGCAGCGTCTCCTCCGTGCCCATCGAGTCCTGGTGGCTCAGGTGGCCCTGCACCACGTACGTGCAGATCTCGGCATCGCGGTGGGGATGCTCGCCGAAGCCGCGGCTGGGCTGCACGAGGTCGTCGTTCATCACCCTGAGCACGCCGAAGTTGACGTTGTGCGGGTTGCTGTACTCGGCGAACGAGAAATGGAACCTGGACTTCAGCCAGTTCTTGTTCGTCCACGAGGGGTTGCGGCCCTCGTTGGGAGCGTTGCCGAACCAGGCAGGGTTGGGCTCTGTTGGGACACCAGGTTGCTCAGTCAGAAGGTTCCGTCGACACGGACCGCGCGAACGACCTCGTCACGTACCGGACACACCGAGCTTGCTTTGAGCGATTTTGCGAAACAGGGACTTGGACGACATGCCTTTCACTGAGAGAGCCGAGGAGTCGAAAGAGGATAGGGCGAAAGAGCCGAGAAGACTAGCGAGAAGCGCTGTCAACACGAGCGTGGTGACGAGAACACTGGTGGGGCACAGGGAGGTTGGCAGGCTGCTTCGGAAAGAAAGCAACATGCACCGACTTGTCGAGATGGTGGTGCTCGTGTCTGAGAATGGAATTGGATTGTGATTGGCGGCCCAGCGGGTGGACCAATATCCATGTCCGTGTCGAGGTCGTCGGTCACTGCAACGTTGGCACCGCCGGCGGGAGGCACCGACGTGACAAGAACCGCGCCATCTTGCGGCCGTCGCGTACAGGGAGGCCTCTCGATGACCTGGTGGAAGCTGTCATATACGGCAGACCTATGTACGTCAAGGGCGTTACGTTTCTACCGCACGTCCTTCCACTGTGCAGTGTGGTCTGTTCGTGTAAGTTGGCCCGCTTACGGCGAGGGCTTGATCTTCGATGATTAAGATGCATCACCGTATCTTTGCGGACATCCAGACGATCAAACTCATCTCTTTCACAGGCCTCTGTGCAGCAGTTTCGTACTTAACATTTATTGTGAGAAACTCGAAACTACCCCCCGCCCTACCGAGACAAGCGCGATCTATTAGTTGGCGTATCTTCCGGTCCATTCTCGGGCTGTAAAGTACAACGTGTTATTCATTGGCCCCTGCAGTCAGTCATGCGACAGTTGACGGTACCTTTCACGACGGCGTCCGCTTCATTTCGCTTCCAGTGGTCAGCAACGTTGTTGTCCAAAGGATCGTCAGGATTTGGCGCGGACAGAAGACCTTGAATGCTCAAAAGTACCGTGCGAATTTGCAGGGCGGGCGACCATTTGTCCTACACAAACAACACGGCCACACACGTCATACAAGGCAACACACATCGACCCACCGACCGACGCACCTTCAAAATATCCAGGCAAATTCGACCGATTCTGTGAATTGTCAAACAAAATTGAGGCAGATCGAGCAGTACAGCGGAAAAGGAAATTCGAACCTGTCGATGTTGGGGTGATATATCTTGGTCAAAAATCTAACTTTGGGGGGACCCATTGGGTATTCGGCGGGCAAGAAGAGCTCCAACCGGAAGACACCACCTACATCGCAGTGTCAGAGCACATCCAAATCGTCTTACATCCAAATAAAATGCCTACCTTCGTAAGGAGAATCGATCGGACCAGCGATTACGACGTTAAAGTAGCGAAAGTTATCCTCATACGGAGTTGCACTAACGCCTTCCACAGGTTCTGCGAGAAGTCTTTCAGTTTCCTACCATCAACATAAATCATGAAGTCGAACCAATAATCGTAACAACGAAATTTGCCGAAGCAACAATGTGCAGAGGGCAACCTACTTTCTTGATTCTGGTCGTTGCCACCGCCATTTTGATTTATAGGAGAGTCAGCTTTGCTCAAATAAGACAAACACCCACGGTTCAAGAGTAAGGATCGAACAACGAAGTTTGATGCTTCTGCCTTGCAAGCCTATGGTTATCCTCTTGATCACGACAATACGATCAACAAAGCTTCGTGTCCGGTTTGGTCTCTCGTTCCTCGTCGCTCGTCTTTGCGAGGACCTCGGTCGCGATGACGACGATGACGCCGTTTTGCCGTTTTCCTTTTTCCGGAGTCTCGACATATTTTTTTCCGGAGTCGGGTTGCAGTTTTAGAAGGCGGCGAACGCGGCAGTGCGAGCGCAGCAGTTGGCTGTTGAGCTGTTGAGTGTTGGAGAGGATGATGGAGTTAGCAGTACTGTTCTCACTCATTGCGTATTGTTGGAGACATTGTTGAGAGGTTCAACAGTGAGAACCGTGGCGATCTCTGCACGAAACTTAAAATACTTGCATGTATTGCTCGCTTGAATACAACCACAGTGAATGACCACTGTCCAGAACTAGTAGTCGTCGAGGGCGAAACTGAAGAAAGAGCAGAGATCTGATTTGGTGCGAGGCTGACTATGGAAAATAAGTACGATATTGACGAGGATTATCTTCTTCTGTGGGAAAACGAGGAGAGCGATTCGTTGGATGAAACGGACCAGAGCAAGCAGGATTCCTCCGACAGCAGCGTTGTATCGACGCAGAAACTGAAGCGCAAACGAAGCAAAGTTCCTCGAATAGTGAAGAATGACATTCGACGCCAATACGTCAGGATGATTGGAAACGTGTTCAACGGGAGCGAAGTCAACTACTTCTACTCGTTTTTCCAAACGTTTTGCATCGACCAAATGATTTTCAAGAAGTCGTGTTTGTCGTCATATTCGAAGACTGCACCCGCCCTTTCGACAGCAAATACGATCAATCGCATTACCGACGTGCGAGACGACGTTGTCTTTCAGAACATCCATCGCATGTCTTGCGAGTGGTACCTTCTGCATCACCTCATACCCGACGAAATACTGACCATCCGCGACGCTAAGATTTTGACTTGGCCGAGCAACAAGAGGAGCGTGGTGGTTATTGACGTGGCATGCGAGTTTACACGTGTGTACAATGTTAATCCCAAAACGTACCTGTCGGTTCTCTTCGACTACTACGAACAGCGGGTCAAAGAGATCGAAGAGGACGCCGGTGAACAGAAAGGAACTGGGGGCACGCTGAATGCCGCCCACATCGCTTCTGTTATCCCGGACCCGTTTTCGGCTTATTTTGCAATGACCAGGGAGCACATCCCCGCTTCGCCACTACCCGTAAGGGCGAAGTTTGTCACCGAGTTTCGCTTGCTACTCGATGAAAACAAATCGATCGAAATGATGGAAATTGCGAAAACCACGTATGTCCCCGTGGACTCAGTGTAACCAGTCTCTTTCCTTTCCCGTGTCTTGTATGCTCTCGTCTTGTGACCCGTGCCTTTACTTTGTCCCATTACTGTTGATTTTCGTCGTGCTTCGTGTGTGAGTTCATGTTAGAGTTGTTTTCCCGCCATTCGTGTGTGCGTATGTGTCTATTGCTTCCGTTTGTTTGTTGTCATTTCGAAAATCGGGTGTTGCACTTCACTGTCCTTCACAATTTCTTAGTTCCCACGACACCAAGACACACATATCTTCCAAATTTTTAAACGCATTTCGTGTCCATCACTTTCGTAGAGATGAAACGTGACGCATTTTATGAGATGCAGCTCGCGGGAAGGGTCTTGTGGCGCTTCTCTCGGTATCTATTAAAACTGTCGAAATTAATCTCGTCTCCATCCTGATGAAAACATGTTAAATCCGTTCGTTAAAACAGCAGGCCGGTTGCGAGCTGCGAGTTGGGGGTTGAGGGTGGCCCAACGGAAGGAAACGGACCGACGCTCAACGGACGCCATCCGCCGCAGCGACCCCTCTGCGACGGCCACCGCTGGGCCATCGGCGTCTTCTTCTTCGCTGCCGAGCGGGCGGAGCTCACACGACGTCGTCCCAGCCCACAAAACTGAATGTTATCGAATAGAGTTTCGGACAAAGTGCATACGAAGCGTTTTCTTTTTTGTCTGATTCTCTGGCTCTTTGAGTTTCATTGAAATAAGTATCGTGGATTGTTGAACGAGACCCAAGAAAATGCCGCTCGCCATTTACGAAGGGTTCATCACAGCAAGCTCTTTTGAGGGCGACGATGCCTTCGGAATCGACAATCAATTTTCATGGGATAGTGAAGACAACAATGCAAATATAGCGGATTACGAAGCGGCATTTTTCACTCAGTATCAACACGGAATTGTGAAAGACGAAGACAACGACGACAACGACGACGTCGCAATGTCCACATCAGTGGGAATAAAGCGCAAACGGGGTCGTCCGCGTCTTTATCTCGATCCCAAAGCCCCGCGAGTATTCAAGCATGACATCCGAAGGCAGTACCCCGCCATGTTCTTGAACGTCATGAACAGTTGCGACTACACAACCTTTCTGTCGTTCTTTCGGACGTTCGCCTCCCCCGATATGATTGTACAGAAGAAGCCTATCAGTGCAGAGGAACTTCGAAAGCTCCCCCCTGGAACCAGCTTGCCCCCTCTCCCCATTGTGCCCTTCAGAGGGAGCGATTGGGTGCGTTTCCATTTCCTGCAGGCCAGCTGCTTCTGCGCTGACCGCATTTTCCGCATCGAAAACGCCAATATTACCACACGGTCAGATTCACAGAGCAGTATGATCGTTTTGGATATTGTGAATGAGCTGACGTATCTCTATGCGGTGGATCCGATCACGATGATCGATGCGATGCTGGGGCTCAAGATCCACCCGATCCCAGACGACGCGGAGCCACTGCCCGAGCCTGTGCCTTCCGACAGTCATCTGAACGACAACTTCACGAAGTTCTTCACGACACATCACACCTGTATGGATACCCCGCGTGCTGTCAATGGCGACGATGGGGGGTCATTGGCGGATCTCCACGCGTTCTATTGCCAACAGACGGGCGAGTTCGGTATCCCGCTATTGCGCGAACCCGAACGAGTGACGATTCGAACACAATTGACGCTGCACTTGTCCCCAACGAAGCATATCGTTCGGATAGAGATCGGCGATGGAAAACTGTCGCACGCTGTGGGCCCAACGCCCCGCCTGTGGTCGAAGGTTCGACATTTGCGGTGGCGTAGCGGTCCTTAAGCCGTCACGATGGCGCGACAGTTCCTCTCTTCCTCGGCACCCGTCTGCCAATGTTTTTGTTTCCATTTCTTGTATATAAGCGCTCGCCTCAATTTATTCCTTTCGCATTCCCTGACTCATAATGAACGAAATATTCGTGAGCGCGTCTGGTCGCGACCACGCCGCCGTCTTTTGTCGATGGCCCTTCTACCCCCTTCTACTGCCCTTCCACTCATTCTCTTTCTAAAGTCCTCTGCTCTCTCTATCCTTCCTCTTCCTCTGCTTGATAGTTGTTTGCCTATTGATTTCTCGGGCGAACACAGTCCCAGCGGGACCAGTGTATCGTGGCAGACGATCGCCCCTGCCTACATCTCTCTTTGTTTGTCTCATTAACAGAAGCACCCTCTCTTTCCACCGGTGATGCTTTCGATCGCACGTTTCTTGGTTACTGGTCAGTGTCTCTCTTTGTTTTGTTCGATCTCTACGACTTTACCGTGGGCAGCTCCATTCGCTGTCTGGCTAGACCTGGCCACTGATGTTCTGTTTGTCATAAACTTTGTAAATATACCACGACTTCGACTACGTATGAACTACACACCTCACCGTCATCCATACAGGCGATCATCTGCTCTGCCCAGCATCGACCGTCCTCGCCTAATCGGCGGTGGCAGGGGGGGGGGGGTCCAGTGTGGGCGTGACCGACCCACGCCTAGGCTGGAACCGGCGAGGTGGGCCCCTTTCACAGGCGGCCAGTGGCAGTTGGCTGCGGAGGTCTCTCGACTCAGCTCTCGGTCTCTGTCGAATCCGCGATGAACTGGGACCGTCATGGTTCATGCAGGTTGGTCTCCGCTCAAGAAAAATCCGCTGAACACTTTCTTGGATCCCGTATACAACACTCAGTGACCGATAAATCCCAACAGTGAGGAGCAACGAGTGAAGGAGACCGACCGCACTGAGACGCGAAAACCTATCGGCGCCGTGACTTCGACGCAGTTATCATATTATCCCATTATCATTACTCAACGTCCTCCAACGATTAAGCAAAAGGCTGCTGTGTATGCAATAAACGCAGCAAATGAGGCCAACTTCGTCCAGTAACAACCGGGCGACCCTGTCGTACCTGCTGACCTTTGGCATGGTGGCCTTCACACGCTATTCGATCTATCCTTGGCTATTGTTGCACATTCAAGCACGGAAATACGAATCCTGGGCGCAGGCAGTGGTGTCGTACGGAGCGCTGCTGACGTGTTTGAACCTGGGCATATCGCTGGGCCAAACGATCTCGAGCTACTCGAAGCAGTTGTCGAACAGTTTCTTCATGGCGGCGCTGGTGAGCCTGGCGTCGTCCTATATCAGCCTGGTGTTCGTGACGCGGTTCGCGGTGATGTCGATGATGATGTTCTCGATCGGCTTCTCGGGCGCTCTGCTGTCGGACTTCTCGCTGAGCCTGGACAAGGGCACGCCGTCGCTGACGTTCCACCGCAAGAACAGCGAAATCGACCCGAACAGCAACTTGGAGCGCGGCGTGGTGTGCTTCGTGTTCGCGACGCTGATGGGCAGTTTGCTGTACGACCCGCGGGCCTTCGTGAACTACCCGGCGTTCTACCTGGCGGTGCTGCTGGGCGTGGCGCTGCTGATCATGGTGGTGTACTACCTGGTGCTGGCCAGCGCGATCGTGCAGAAGACGAGCAAGGTGAAGGTGATCGGCGGCAGGAACGCAGGCAGCGCCGGCGGCGGCGGCGGCGTGTCCGGCGCGGCGAGCGGGACCGACATGACGTCGCTGAGCGCCGAGGTGGATGCCGACACCGAGTACGAGGGCGACGTGCCGCTGAACTTCCTGTCGGCGTGTCGCGGCGACATGCAGAAGGCGCGCAAGATGTACGGGAAGATGCTGGCGTGGCGCAAGCGGTTCGACGTGGACCACATCTTCCAGCACCCGCAGCGCATCTTCAACGAGATCCTGGAGTACTACCCGCACGGCATCCACGGCTACTCGCTGGACGGCTGCGGCGTGGTGTACGAGGTGCTGGGCCGCGGCAACCCGAAGGGCCTGGAGAGGACGGGCATCACGATCGACGAGCTGGTGTGGCACTTCAACATCCGCAACGAGCTGGTGCTGGGCCAGCTGTGCAGTCCGGCGGCGCTGGAGGAGGCCGTGCGGAAGAGCCCGCCGGGCGCCATTACGATCACGCCCTTCCCATACGAGACGAGCGAGCCGGGCGTGCTGCGGCAGCCGGTGCCGCGGCTGATGACGGTGATCGACGTGCACGGCATCAGCATATCGTCGGTGACGACGCAGGTGATCAGCTTCATCAAGAAGTCGGGCGAGATCATCGACAACTACTACCCCGAGCAGGTGGCGCGGCTCGTGGTGTGTCGCGCGCCGCGGTGGTTCTCGACGATCTGGACGGTGATCGCGCGCGTGCTGCCCGAGGCGGTGCAGAAGAAGGTGGACATCCTGTACGACGCGAAGGGGCTCGACAAGTACATCCACCCGTCGCAGCGGCCGAAGGAGTACGGCGGCACGGACGTGGACCTGGGCGAGTGGGAGGGCCACCAGATGTTCCGGCAGGTCGCCGAGGCGTGGAAGACGATGCGGTCGACGACCGGCGCCGCGGCGTCGACGTCGCCGCTGACGATCCAGACGGACGGACCGGCGGCAGAGTCGAGCGCCGGAGCGGCGGACGCGGCGCAGCTGAGTCGGAAGTCGTCGTTCCTGAGCAGCGGCAGCCTGGCGACGGCCTCGGGCGGCGGCGGCGGCGGCGGCAGCGGCGGCGGCGGCGGGGCGGTGAGTCCGAAGGGCGGCGAGTCCGGCGCGAAGGGCGCGGACGGCGCGGCGAAGTCGGGCGTGGTGGGGTGGCTGGTGAACCGGTTCGGCAGCGGCGGCAGCAAGCCGACGACGGCGTATCTGGGCGAGAAGAACAGCTACCGGTACAACGCGGCGACGGGCATGTGGGAGATGGACACGGGCATCGCGGCGGCGCACGAGGGCGGCGCGGACGGTCACGACCGCAGCGGGAAGACGCCGAGCGCCTCGAGTGGCGGCGCGGGCGGCAGCGGCGGCGGCGCGCTGGAGTCGGACGACGAAGACGACGGCGCGGCGGAGGCCAGCGAGGCGGTCGGTGGCGGCGGCGGCAGCAGTCGACACAGCCCGCGGACCTCGGGCGGCCGGTCGCGGAAGCGAGGGCGCGCGCACATGACGCAGGAGCAGATCGAGGAGCACGGCCTGGTGCTGGCGATCCAGGCGGCGCACTACGCGTCGCAGTACGCGGCCCAGCAGCGGTTGGCGGCGCAGTACCCCGGGCAGTCGTCGGGCGGCGGCGCGGGCGGCGGCGGCCTGTCGATGAGCGCGTCGTTCGCGAACCTGGAGCTGGGCCTGCCGTCGCCGAGCGTGTACGGGCGCGGCGGGCTGGAGCGCGAGTACTCGGGCAGCGGCCGGGCGTTCGAGGCGGCGGCGACGTTCGAGTCGTCGGCAGCGACGGGCGGCCTGAGCGGCGGCGAGACGAGCGCGACGGCGAAGGGCGGCGCGGGCGGCGCGGCGCTGACGAAGCTGTCGTCGTCGATCTTCCTGATCGTCGTCGTGGTGTTCGTGCTGACGACGTCGATGCAGATGATGATGGTGACGCTGCTGCCGGTGTGGCTGTGCGCGCCGCTGCGGTCGGGCGGCCTGGGCTACAACGTGCGCGACCTGGGCCTGCAGCTGTCGTGCAGCGGCCTGCTGGTGCTGCACGCGCACCTGTTCTTCGGCCGGCAGTTCGACCACGTGCTGCGCGCGTCACCGGTGCGCGCGCTGCGCATCGGCGCGGGCTGGATGTGTCTGGCGCTGCTGCTGCTGCCGCTGTACGCGCGGTGGTTCACGGTGCCGCTGGAGGACGTGCTGCACCACAGCAGCAGCCACGAGAGCAGCCACTTCGGCCTCGACGAGACGGAGCAGCGCACGACGTCGCTGTGGCGCTGGCACCACCACCACATGCAGTCGGTGCTGCAGCGGTCGGAGACGGACGTGCTGTCGTCGCTGCAGGGCCTGTCGCCGTCGACGTCGCTGTGCTCGCTGCTGCTGTGCGCGGTGTTCATCGCGACGCTGATCTGCACGTCGCACCTGTGTCGCAAGGCGTCGGGCATGCTGCTGCACCTGGTGCTGAGCGCGGTGTTCCAGAACCCGGCGAGCATCCGCCAGGCGCTGTACACGCTGGCGGACATGCTGGGGCCGCTGCTGTCGTGCGTGGCGTACTCGGTGATCTACTCGTCGCACATCCGCTTCCCGCTGAACTCGTCGTTCTTCTTTCCGTTCTCGGCGTCGCTGGCGGTGCTGTCGTACATGCTGTCGCTCTTCCTCGTGGTGCACTTCCGCGGCGACTACGGCGTCATGAGCGACTACCAGGACTGGCGCACCATGGCGCGGCAGTGCTCGCTGGCCGCGTGCGGCGGCGCGCTCTGTGGCGGTGGGGGCGGCGGTGGCGGGGCGGGCGGC
>SMOI01000078.1:86820-124798 GCA_008000375.1 Poteriospumella lacustris
ATCTTCTTGGGTGCGCTCTTCTTGGGCATGCTCTACGGCTTGATTCAGTTAAGCAAAGCCTGGAAAATGTGAGTAGCAGTGCGATTTTCTTTTTCTTCCTTCGGTGTCGCTCATTTTATTGTTTGCTTGGATACAATACAGTGCATTGATTGAAAGAGTCCTGCGAGCAGTTCGTCGTCGACGAAATACCAAGGATAATTTCCGGAAGGACAATGGCTATTCATGGGATTATTTCATGGCCTTCAAAGTATACGATGAAGATGAAACAGTCTCGGATTATCAGCGAGAGTTCAGTTTGACGTACATTTTGGATCGGTTGACTGCCGGTGGGTTGGAAGTTCGTCTGTTTTATAGTCTGCAGCGCAAAGAGATCTTTTGCAAGATTCGTGCATCCTTGGAGCGCTTACAACAACATGCCGATTTAGTGGATTTGCGCTTGGCATTAGATGCTCAAGAATTGGAGAAAGTGTGTCGAGCGGGCCGTGATGGACTGTGGGAGCCATTGAAGCTGCCTGACGAGTCACCGATGACACATTACAAGCCATTCGAATACATTTATGCGAAATACGAGTTTGATTCGGAGAATCGTTGTACTGAAGATGATATGCTCCCGCTGTTCAAGAAGTGGCCACGTATCACGGCGGATAAACTGGAAGAAGAGATTCGACAAATCCAACAATCGTATTTCGGCAACACGGCCTCCGTGAACACGGATCTCAATACGGTCAATTTGATTTCATTGGGAACATATACACCATCCACACCTTCGGGCAAAGCACCTGGTTCTCCGACCATGAATCCCATCACTGATGGTGCTCTAGACCCCGAAAGTGTTGAAGCCGAACCGCGCCGATTGCAAGAATCCGCTTGTTTCCGTTCCGTGGATCGCATGAAGTTGATTCATATGATTATCAATTACGGTGGTCCCGGTGGTTGTGGATTGGATATCTATCAATTGATTAAAGATCAATGCGTCTTGGCATATGGCCCCCTCCACGACATGGTAGAACTACGTGACTTGGAATCGTTGTGGGTTACCTTCTTCGCGTGGCCGTGGGAGCAACCTTTCGACAAAGTGAAGAATTACTTCGGCGAAAAGATTGGTTTGTATTTCTTGTGGTTAGGTACCTACACGGCCTGGCTGATTCCTGCGGCCATTGTGGGTTTCTTCATCTGGATCAACGTCGCGGTCGAAGGTAAGTTTGTGGGTCCAGTGTCCATCTCTCGACTGTGATAATAAGTGATCCTGATCGTGTTTTTGTTTTCCGTTTGCCGATAGACAACAACCCCAATGCGCCCGCCATTCCGTATTTCTGCGGTTTTATGGGCTTATGGTCGGCATTGTTCTTGGAGAATTGGAAACGAACCGAGAAGACGACGGCGATGAAATGGGGTATGGTAGGATACGAAGAAGAAGAACAGCCTCGTCCTCAATTCCAAGGCGAGAAACAACGTTCACCAGTCACGGGTAAGATGGAAGTGTTTTATCCACGCTTCCGTCGGTCCATTCGCGAAGCGTTTTCCCAGAGTGTCATCTCCGTCATGGTCTTGCTCGTCATTGGGGTGATCGGTTGTATCTTTGCCCTGCGCATTGCCCTTGCCAATGCGAATGTGACGGTCGGTGGCGTGGAAATCGCCTCGATTGTCGCCTCCATTTTGATTGCGATACAAATCCAAGTGCTCAACGGCGTCTTCTCCGACATCGCGCTGCGCTTGAACAACCAAGAAAACCATCGTACCGACACCGAATACGAAGACGCCTTGATCGCCAAGACGTTTTTGTTCCAATTCGTCAATTCCTTCGCGTCCTTGTTCTACATCGCCTTCATCAAACCATTCATTCAAGATATCGATCCTTGCAATGGCACGTGTATGATGGAATTGCAACAAACCTTGGCGACCATCTTCTTGACCCGCTTGGCCATCGGAAACCTGACAGAATTGGGTATTCCGCTCGTGAAAACGATTTTGGAGAATCGCAAACGCCATGATTCAGTCAAAGCCCACAAGACCCGTCAAGAATTGGAACGACAAACGTTTCAAGACGCGCTCAATGGTCAACAATCGTCGGAGAATGGGCCAGCGCAAAGCAAAGATGGTGTGGAGTTGTCGTACCGTGGTGGTGACGCGACTGAATCCTTGGGTGATACGAGCGGTATGGATCCCGCGTTGATTGCTGCGCGCCAGAAGTTTTTAGACGAAGGGAAATACGAAATGTCTGAGATTGAGAAGGCGTATGCGATGGAAGAGTACCACGTGATGTTGGGTCCGTTCGATGACTATGCGGAAATGGTGATTCAATTCGGGTACACGACGATGTTCATCGCTGGTTTCCCCCTCGCGACCGTGATGTCGTTGATCAATAATTACGTGGAGATTCGTGTCGACGCGTGGAAGTTGTGTCACGTGTGTCGACGACCCGAGCCACGGTCCTGTGAGGACATCGGCACGTGGGGTACCATTTTGGAAGTGGTGTCGTATGCCTCGATTTTCGTCAATTCGGCGATTGTCGCCTTCACGACGACGATCGCGGTGAATTACACCTGGGCCCAACGCATTTGGATTTTCATCTTGATGGCGTCCGGTTTGTTTGCGATTCGGTTGACGATTGGTTGGTTGATTCCCGATATGCCCGTGGAAGTGGGTATTCAATTGGAACGACAAGAATACATCACTCGGAAAGTCTGCGACAACGTGGCGGACGATGACGACGAGAATCTCGGTAAAAACAATTTCATTGCCCCCGACTATCGTGTCTTGGCCACCGATGACGATCCGATGTAAACGACACAACGACGACACCGGCGAAGAAGCGACCGCATGCAGTAGTAGTGTAGTAGTATCTGTGGGGGTGGAAACGAGATTTTGTAGACTACTTGCGAGTGTTTTGCTCTGCTGTGTTGTGTTTTGAGGATATCGGACGGGGTGGGATGGGGAGTACTGTAATTATATTCGGATTATTACTCTTGATATGGTGTTTGATGGTCTTTTTTGTTGATGGTCATACAAAGACAGGTTGTGTGAACAACGCGTCGTTGGGGGGGGGGGGGGATGGACGTGTTCCTCATCCGTGAAACTGTACAGACTGCTGATGCTACTACTGCCCAGTCAGGGCAGGAATGCTCGGTCTCGCCATATTACAAGTTCGAAAACCAGACACAAAAGAGGCCCACTCCCAGCAACGTCAACGCCAGACTCAACAATCCCAAATCACGTCGTCCACGTACTTCTCGGAAATAGATCAATGACCACGTCATCGTGACCAAATTGGGACCCGCACTGATCAACGGGAACGTCACACTGATCGGCAACGATTCCGCTGCCACAAACCAGGCAATGGCGCCAATACCCCACATGACACCGGGGGCAATATACACTCGTAATCCACCACCACCACCGCCGAAGGGTGCGCTGTTGTGTCGACTCCATAGCGACTCCATAGCACCGATAGCAGCAACAGGGCATACGACGTGTAACAGATACCGACGTAATGCGACACAATCAATTCCCCCGCCGTGACTTGACCATCGCTTTGATCCACGAGGTGTTGAATCGGATTGAAATTCAGTCCAAACAAGGCTCCTGCTACCAGAGCTAGGGCAATCCCTTCTTCATAGGGTTGCAACTGTAGCCATTTGTGGGCCTAACAGGGGGCCCGCCCCGTGGTCCAGGCGAATAGACTCTTAGTCTATTCGGCTGGACCACAGGGGCGGGCCTCCTGTGTTGGGCAAAACAGGCCGACTGACGACCGAAATGGTCGCCGACAGTAGGCCGACAGGGTCAGGCCTATAGGTGACAAACATGTGACAAACAAACATGTGACAAACATTGACGACACGACTTTTCAGTTCAACATCCGCTGTCATAAGCAACATCCTTTTCATATCGAATCTCTTCGATATTCATGGAAAGCAACAACGTGGAAAGTGTTCCTATTACGTTATTTCATATCGAATCTTGTAAAATGTCTACTTCTGTCGCTGCTGCAACTGAACCTGGACCATGTCCGTGTGGCCTTTCTAGAGAAGAAGTTAGAAATTTCTTGGCTCCAGTAACTGCTCTGTGTACCGCGTTAGGAGCGGATGGAAATCCTTGCAACAGACGATGGGCAGATCATCCCCGTGAAGGTAAGGAAAATTATAGGTAGGTACAATGCCCAATGAAATATGCTGATTTTTTCTTATCACGTTTCCACAAACCCAGAAGCGACGAAGAGGCGCCGCGTCGAAGAAGATTGCTCAAATGACACAATTCGGCAATTGTGTGTCCCCTTCGATGACGGAGTTTTGGACAACTTAGTGCTGTTGAAAGAGGCATTGACCTCGCGTTTGGAAGTGAAAATTCCATTCAGTGGGCCTGTCGATCCTGGCTCGGGATTGAGTGTCAATCAATGACGTGTTTACAAAGGCCGAGGACGACAAGGTAGCGGATTTCCTTGTCACCAGATTCAAAGCGTTTGAATTCCAATGCAAGTTTGTTGCGCAGTGCAGAAGCGAAGAAGCTGTTTTGACGTGCATTACGGCAATAACTGGCACGATGTGGGCACATATGGCCGGTGTTTTACCGCTCACCTCCGTATTTTCATTTTCTTATAACAAAAAGGACATGAGTGGTGCTACGGGTGGAGATGCAAGACCAGATGAGACCGACTATTTGAATAGCTTTTTGGTTTGCAAGAGTGAGCACCAGGTTGACCGTCTAACAGATGCGATCAACGATTTAACAAGCAAACTTACTGGTTACAACGTGGTCGACTACGGAACAAAAATCGTCCATTTACCGGTCATTGCCGTTGGTGGAACATTGGTGGAGTTTGCGGTGATTGATGTCCGCAACAAAGATTATCATCAGGTGCGACGACTGGATATCGGTGACAATATTTGTCGAAGAGTGGATTGCTTCGTCATGGCGATCAATTTCTTCCGTTATTTTCGAACGATGGAGCAGTTTATTCCCAGCAATCCAACGCCGCTGTTTATCAAAGGAACCCAAAACGTCGATTTCTATCTGGGTTACGTCAGGAAGAGGATTTCTGAGTCGCACACGTGTCCCGCTGAGTTGTACAATTTGCTGGGCACAGGTTCAGTTCCTTGCGCAGTTAAAGTGGAGAAACGAAAAAGTTTCCTAAAGATATCGCCAAGTGGAGTTCGGACTCCGGATCAAGCGAACGATTTCAGCTTAAAGGAAGTGAAGTCCGCAATAAAGAGCGTGCTGACTTGCCTGAACTTTCTTCACTCGCGTGGCTTTGTGCATAGGGACATTCGATGGGCCAATCTTATTCGCCGGTACAGCTTTCGTGCCGATGGTTCGATCGCAAGCTCTCAGTTCCTTGTCATTGATTTCGAATTCGCCGATCGAGCGGGAGAGGAAATGCGGATTCACGATTACATTTTTGCTGCTGTTGTACCATTTGGAACACCATATCATTGTTGTCACGACTTGACATTGGTTGGGATACTGCTGAAGAAATGGGCGAACTACCATAGCATACAACTCGATCGCAGTGCGGAAAACTTCATCCGCATGGTCGAGGATCCAAAGTCTACCGCCTCCGCGGCACTTACGCAGGAGTGGTTACAAGAGGAGGAGTAACGTGTAGTCGACTTGTTCTGGGTCTCCTCTTGTTTGTCCCACTCGCACCCATTGACCAAATCTGACGATCGTTGCGATCCCACAACGAATGAAAAGCATGAACTACACACGACCCATACGCAATACTCTCACTGATGGCAGTTCCCAGACCCAATACAGGTAGAGTAACATACATCTGAGTAACATTTTAGTCATTCCTGACATAATTGCAGCCTTTCAACCCGCCGATACGTTGATTGCTTTTCGAGTTGTAATGATTATTGAGTGTGCCGAATAGCACCAAGAGTTCAGCCAACAAGACCACAAAAACGAATGGGATAAGTCCTCGGCACCCTCTCGAGTGCATTGAAACAAAGCACACATCATGGCTTCCCGTGACGGAGCTTTCCAAAGAGAATGTATACAGGCAATTCTTTGTTGCCAAAGGCCACAACGGGACATGTTCCAATAGACATCGTCGTTAAAGGAGCGCAATTCCATCCTCGTTCTCAAAAATTCCTGGGTGGCGTCAAAGGCTTCGACAAACGACAGGTCTTCTGGGTCATCTTGTCCTTCTTCGACATCATCGGCAATTTCGATATCCTCATGCCGTCTCTTCACAAGATGTAACAAGAAGAGGTGTGATTTTGTAGGACATTTGACACATGACAAGTGTTGGTCAACCACATTGCTTGGTCGGCTCGTGCGACCACAAGGACCTTCTTTCATTTAGGACCTTCCTCTCCCAAATTTTTCAGTTTTAATGGCGAATCTGGTTATAGGATACCAAATATTACATAGGATAGGCCCTTAAACGAAAGAGTCCTCCATCTCCCGATGATATCTATGAGTCTTCATTGACATCTGATCCTGCTTCTTTCCACAATTCATCGCGCTGCAATTTTTGGAATCCGACCAGAATAACCAGAGCAAAGCCTTTTCAACGAGACCTGCACAGCATTATCTTTTTGGATCACTCCCCGTCTTCGCTAATGATGAATATCGAAGACGAAAATTCTTTCATACGACTCACCGATAGTACGGTTCATGGGGCGGTGTCTGTGTGGTGTAATTATCGTCATCAAGCTCTGGCGATCTATGGGTCAATCGGCGATTGGGACGTGAGTGCGGTGACGAACATGTCGGGATTGTTTTCAGACCAGCCGCGATTCAATGACGACATCAGTAATTGGGACGTTAGAAATGTGACGAATATGTCTCATATGTTTCATCATGCAGGGTTGTTCAATCAGCCATTGGACACTTGGAATGTCTCCCACGTGACGAACATGTCGGGGATGTTTGGCGGTGCTTTATCGTTCGATCAACCATTGGGCAGTTGGAATGTATCGCAGGTAGCGAACATGTCGGGGATGTTTGATAATGCGACGTCGTTCAATCAGCCATTGGATACTTGGAATGTGTCCCACGTGACGGACATGTCGGGGATGTTTGGCGGTGCTGCACGGTTTGATCGATCGTTGGGCCATTGGGATGTATCGCAGGTAACGAACATGTCCGGGATGTTTCATAGCGCAATGGTGTTCAATCAGCCGTTGGATAGTTGGAATGTGTCCCACGTGACGGACCTGTCGGGGATGTTTTATAATGCGACGTCGTTCGATCAGCCATTGGGCAGTTGGGATGTATCGCGGGTAACGAACATGTCGGGAATGTTTCACGGTGCAATGTTATTCAACCAACCGTTGAGCCGTTGGGATGTATCGCGGGTAACCATTATGTCGGGGATGTTTCTCGGTGCAATGTTGTTCAGTCAGCCGTTAGATGATTGGGATATATCACCAGCGACGGACATTTCACGGATGTTTGATGATGTGTCACAGGCAACGCTGCAGTCCTTGGAGGATTGGACAGATATATCACAGTTGGCTACTCTGTCAGCAATGCAACTTAGTGCAATGAGTGTGTCGTCGCGGTCTATTCTTTCCAAACCAAGGAGCGTGCTATCATCACCTGTTTCCGAGCATAGTGACTTCAATACAGGCGATGGATTCCTTGAACCTCTTCAGACCCTGTTGCTTGGCCTGTATGAACGACTTAACCAAGACATATGCCGAGAGATTACAGGAATGCTTTGGCAACCGCTTACGGATGATACAATTCATGACGCCGTGCGGTTGTGGTGTCGCAACAAGGATACTCAACGGACAATAAGCAGGCGGTACGGGTTGATCGAATATTGGGATGTCAGACAGGTGACGAACATGGATCGACTGTTTTACAAAGTGTTCCAACCGATCGAAGACCTGTCCCAATGGGATGTAAGCAACGTACGATCGATGGCCGAGATGTTCTCGTATACCTCCTCGTTCAACGGGACGATCAGCAATTGGAACGTCCGCCAGGTGACCAACATGCGGGGCATGTTCGCTGGCTGCAGATTCTTCAATCAACCAATCGACCGTTGGGATGTGTCGAATGTACGATGTATGAGGCGGATGTTTGCACGCTGCGAACAATTCAATCAGGCGATCGGTGGCTGGTCAGTGGGGCACGTAGAGGACATGAGCGAGATGCTTCTGGGATGCAAAGCGTTCAACCAGCCATTGGGGACATGGGACGTATCGTCGGTGGTGGACATGCGGGGGATGTTTGCCGCGGCGGAAGTGTTCAACCAGGACGTGTCAAGATGGTCGGTGGGTCGGGTGCGTAATATGAGCGGTACGTGGTGGCAGGCGAAGTCATTTAACCGGCCGCTGTCGGAGTGGAACGTGTCACATGTGATAGCGATGGACGGTATGTTTGGCGAGGCGTCGTTGTTCAACCAGTCATTGACAGAGTGGGATTTACAAGAGGTGGTGACGTGTCGGGGGATGGTGCGGGGATCAGGGTTCAGGGGTTCGTTGCTGACGTGGGATGTAGACGTGTTGCTGAGTGCAACACAGATGTTTCATTACGATTTGCAGCGTGTCTGAGGTGAAACTCCAATGGGGAAATAGTCCTATATGTAATGCGGTATACGTGCGTTGTCTAGGGTGTCGGATGAGGAGAAGTACTGTAACTTATGATGATGATCATTACTCTTTGAGTAGTGTGTTTTGATGGTGCATGCGCTTGTGCGCTGAAAGCGGTACAGTATGTCTGTACGTATTCCTTTGGTGGGACGACAAACAGGGGGCTCATCGAGACTGTTCTCGGCCTCGTCATTTACAAGTTCGAAAACCAGACGCAAAAGAGGCCCAATCCCAGCAACGTCAACGCCAGACTCAACAGTCCTAAATCACGTCGTCCACGTACCTCTCGGAAATAGACCAACGACCAGGTCATCGTGACCAAATTGGGACCCGCACTGATCAACGGGAACGTCACACTGATCGGCAATGATTCCGCGGCCACAAACCAGGCAATGGCGCCAATACCCCACATGACTCCCGACGCAATCGCCGGCAATATACACTCATAATCCACCAGAACCGCCGACGAAGGTTGCGTTGGGTCGCTGGTATGAGAACCATAACGACTCCAGAGCATCGATAGCAGCAACAGGGCATACGACGTGTAACAGATACCGACGTAATGCGACACAATCAAGGCCCCCGCGGTGACCTGACCATCGCTGTGATCCACGAGGTGTTGAATCGGATTGAAATTCAACCCAAACAGGGCTCCTGCGACCAGAGCCAAGACAATGCCTTCTTCATAGGGATGCAGCTGTAGCCATTTGGGGCACGTAGGCGTCGTCGTCGTAGGCGTCGTGGTTATCGCTGGTTCCCCGTCGACAGTCGTCGCCTTTTCGACATCTGCATGCTCTCTCAACAGGTGCACACTGCTGTCGTTGCGATCCTCCAAGAGACCAGGACCAGTGCCAGTGCCAGTGCCGGGATGAATGAAAAGAGGATCAATCGGCGTGGACGTCGTCGTCACATTGGGTGACGCACTGCTGCGTAACGGTGGGCAGCCGGTACCCGCCGCGGGCGAAGGGCTCGACGACGACGTTGCCCTCGACGACGGTATCTTCGCCAGCGAATCGGTGGAGGAAGGTGTTGACACATGCATATCACGTGCCACTGATGCGCACGGATTGGCGGAGTGGAAAGGCGGAGACCAATCCAGGGCGGATACAGCACCAGGGGTGGTGGTGGTCACGTTCCCATCGTGAGAACTCCTCATCCGTATGGACGCATGGTTCATTGACGCTGAAGTCCTGTCCAGCATTGGATTCAACTGGTACACAGTTGGCCGGCGTGGGGACAGCGCGGCAGAAGCAGCAGTAGCAGTAGACGCAGCGAAGATACGATCCATCTCGACGCTGGCCTCTTCGCCACCGTCCTCGTTGTCTTTCCGCTCTTCTGCGCCACTCTTGACGGGAGACAGTTCGGTAGCATCCATGGGGAACGAGGACAACGCGGAAAACTCTGATGTATCGTTGGTAGTGGTGGCGGTGGTATCCGACGAGACCTGCGCCAAGACGATGCCCCCGGCGACGACGACCATCACACCGAGGAAGTTCAGCCATGGCCGTTGAATCGTCTGTCGCTCTACCCCCAAGATACCAAAGGTACCGGACAGCCAAGCAACAAACATCTCGACCGTTCCCCATAGCAACGAACCTACGCCGAGCCCCAGTTTGTCCAAAATCATGGGGCACAAATAGTTCCCACAACACCAAGCGACGCCACCGATGAACGCGATGGGATGCAATTGTACGGGGCGACCTTGCGTCAAACACCAGGGAATGACAGTCACCAAGATGGCATTGCACATGACCCATTGGAAGAACGCGTAGTTCTTGATGGTCACGTTCTTAATGGGCACGAAATTCGACCCGAAGAACGCGATGGTCACACACAAGACCAGCAACGACGACAACGTCGCTTCACCATCGCTATCCCCATGCATGATTTCAAGAATATTAACTGGGGAATCACCCGAAGAGGCGAGATTCCGATGTAAACGGCTCCATCTTCATGACGTGACTTCATTCAGAAGGTCGGCTAGATGACTCGATGACCCAGCTGCGTCATCGGATTCGTAATCCGACTTGTCTTTGACCTCACTGCATACATTACCCTTCCGCACATTGCAGGCCTCCATGGTCCACTTGGTAGTGCTTTATTTGAGTTGTATTGCAAGCCGTGTTGTTCGTTGGACCAATAGACGAACAATCGGTCTATCGGAGTATCCACGTACATATTCTTTGTTCAATATTACTACACAAATGCACTATATATTACATCGCTTGTGTCCCTGAAACGTCTCGCTTTCCCAGCTTCTTTCGAGGACGTCCTCCGGTTCTGTTCCTTCCTTCTTCTTGGGGGGCTCTGCTCTCGTCGATGCGATGGAAACCGGCTTCATAAGCGACAGAGTACAGTACATCTACTACTAGATTTAGCCGGAAAAAGTTGAACAATTAATTTCCTTGCGCCTTGAAATTCCGCCGCATTTGACTCGAATCCCGAGATCACCCACCGTGCACTCACTGGTCCAATCGTCAACATGGGTATGATTCCAGAAAACAAACTGGATGCCGCTCCAGAAGATCGCAACAGTGAAGATTTACTTCGTTCGCGTACTCTTCGTGTCACGGGAGTAGGAGGTATGGAAGAACCTACGGGGGAGGATACGCCCGGGGTGGAATACAGCGTGGACAACGTCCAGCTGGGCTGTGTCTACGATGTGCTGGACTCGAATCATCGATGGTGCGAAGGAGAGGTACGTATTATCTTTCCCTTGCGACCATGCATTTCATTGCACCTCGTTCATTGCGGGGGTTGACTCTGTAGATAATCAAAATTGACAAACGAGGTGGACGGGTCTACGTCAGCTACATCTATTGGGAGAGCGAATACGACGAATGGGTCGATAATTTGGCGGTTCGCATCGCTCCAAAGCATCAGCATACCTATATTGAAGGTGGACGATTGAAGCTCGGCCAACGGATTGAAGCCATTGATGAGCGAGGCGAATGGTTGCAGGCCTTCGTCGTGGAGGAAGACACGGACCGGGTTTGTGTCCATTACAAAGGCTTTGCTCCCAAATTTGATCGTTGGATTCGTCGGGAGGAAGCTCCTGGCAACGTACGACCCTTTGGACGCATGCGGTTCCAGCTGCGGTATCTAAACGCGTCGCGAAGACGCGATTTTCTGAAGAATTCGAATACGAAATGGTCCGTGCCCGGTATGAGCACGGGCTTAGCCCGCGCGACTCGCCTTTCTGCTGCGGCTGCTGCGGCTGCGGCGGCGGCCTCCTCGGCTTCTTCCTCTTCGTCCGCATCGAGCGAATACGACGAATGCAAAGACGGCCGCATCTGCTGCGTCGAAGACGCCGACCGGACGCGGCAAATCGCCGAGTTGTCCGACAAGTTTCAACAGTACGTCTCGGCCTTGGAACGACACGCGCTACGTATTGTACGTGTCGCCGGGGATGGGAATTGTTTGTTTCGTGCGGTGGCGCATCAAATCTACGGCGACGAGTCCCTGCACAGCGTCGTCCGCGCGAAATGCATGGAGTACATGGAGGCCGAGGTCGATTTCTTCGCGCAGTTTGTGGTGGGTGGCCAAGAAACCTTTGCCCTGTACCTCGATGCGAAACGGCGGGATGGCTGTTGGGGAGATGACCCCGAAATCGAAGCGATTTGTGAGTTGTACGACCGCCCCGCGGAGATTTGGGCCTATGACCCCGTCGTCGGGGCGAAGAAACTGCGGACGTTTCATGAATCGGCGGGGGGTATGATGATGAGCTTCGTCGACGGTGACAACGGTCCTACGACGATGACGACGACGACGTCCATGGCGATTGGCAATGGCGCAGTCTCCACCGCTACTACGACGAGCGGTGGCAGTGGCAGTAGCAGCAGAGGACGCAGCGCCAACCAAGAGGACGACCACGACGACGACCGCGACCGCGACCGCGACACCCACCGCCGTCACAGCAACGGTACAGGCTGCATGGACATTGACCCCGCACGCAACGACGATGGCGACACCGACATCACCAGCAACGGCAACGGCAACGGCAACAGCCGCAGCAGCAGCAGCAGCGGTCTGCATCGAAGTGGCAGCAGTCGTCGTCTACCACAGACGGCGACGACGTTTCCCATTCGCCTGTCGTACTACGGCGGCGGCCACTACGACAGCATCGTCGCCGACGACCACACGTTGGCGCTGCTTCGCTACAAACCCGGCGACCTGGAAGACGCGCGCATTCGACAGGCGCTGCGGATGCAGGCGGAGGCACGGCGCTCCGACGGCCGAAGCAACAGCAACAGCAACAGCAACAGCAACAGCAACAGCAGCGGCAGCAACAGTCGTAGCGGCAGTAGCCAGCAGCACCAGCGACCCACCGCCGCCGCCACCGCGGCCGCCTTCGCCATCCCACCGCAGCGCCAGCCACCGTCGCCAGCCGCCGGCATCGCCGCGTTGAGGACACCGTCGTCGATCGCGCTCTCGCACCGTCACCGGGCGCAGCAGTGGCAAGACGCCGACGATACCAACGCGGCCCTCGAGGCGCAAGTGCTGCAGCTGTCCCAAGAGACCGCCCGCCAACGGGAGGAAGCCGATTTAGAAACGACGCTGCTGCTCTCGCTGCAGCAGCAACAGGCGAAAGACGACGGCTACGGCGGCGTCCACGACGTCGACGCCGACGAAGCGGCGATGCTGCAGCTCGTCGTCGAAGAGTCGAAACGCGCGTACTACGCGACAACAGCGACGACGACGGCCGTCGGGGCGGACGCTGCTGTCGCCGCCGAGGACGACGACGACGCGTTGTTGGCGCTGGCGATTGCGCAGTCGAAGGAGACGGCTGCTGCTGCCCCGTCGCTGCCCTCGTCCTCGTCCACGGCGGCGAGTAGCAAGGGCGGCGGCGGCGGCGGCGGCGGCGGCGGCGGCTACACGATGGCGCAGGTGAAGCACCTGTCCGAAGACGAAGCGCTGCGCTGGGCCATCGCGCAGTCGTTGGAGTCGCCCTCGCCGGTGGCGGATGCGAAGCCATCGTCGTCGTCGTCGCTGCAGTCGCCACGCGGCTACAGCGACGCCTCCAAGTCGACGACTGCCAAAGCCACCGCCGCGGTGGCCGCTCCTGCGGCGGTCTCGGCGATGCTGCCGAACATCGTCGACGACGAAGAAGCGATGCTGCAGCAGATCCTCGCCGAATCGCTGCGGTCCTCGTCCGCCGCCACCGCCACCGCCACAACGACGACGACGGTGGCGGCGGCAACGGGGCCAGCAGCAGCGACAACCACCGCGGAGGCATCGTCGTTCAACGCGTTTCATGACTTCGCCGCCGCGGCCGGGTTCGGCGACGGGGACGGTGACGGGGGCTACGACAACGACTACGACGACGACCCGGACCTGCTCCTCGCCATTCAAGAGTCGCTGCGCAAGTAACCGCACCACCCACACCGCCGCCTCCACCGACGCAGGCTCCCCCCTCTCACCGCCGAGACCCGTTTCGACTGTAAATAACGCCCGCACAGATCCACCCGCCACCCTCCCACCCCCTCCCCCACCCCCATCGAGGCGGGAAAGAGGTGCGGTGCGGTGCGGTGCGGTGCGGTGGAGTGCGCTAACTGCCCTATCGATGTGTCCCCTGTCCCTTGTCACACGGTGTCGTGTCGCCCCGTGCACTACTGGCCGTGGGTGTTGTTGTTTGTCGGTGGTAGTTACTGTACACGCAGCAGGGAGGGCCCGGCCGCTGAAGGACACAGGGCACCCCCCCCCCCCAACAGAGGGCAAGACCCCTAAAGACCCGCTGCACCGCCCCATGTGGGGAGAGAGGGGTGGGGGGAGAGGGAGTTTCACCGGTTCAGGAGATCTTCGATGAAGTTCGCCGGCTTCTTCATCGTGATTTTCTACGTGACACAGGCACACGTCACAGTCAGTCACCGTCACCGTCACCGTCAAAGTCACCGTCACAGGGCCAACAGAGGCGGGGGGCGGGGGGAGGGCGGGGCTTACCTTGGCGAAGGGCGCCGGTGCGGCGTTGGCACTGGCCGGGGCGCGTGTCTTGTTGTTGTCGTCGGTGGCGTCCAGCGAGACGGCGTCGAGTTGAAACGTCGGTCGTGTCGGTGCCGCGATGACCAATTTGGCGCCTGGCGGCAGCGATGGCGGTGGCGGTGGCGGGGCATTGGCCGCGGTGGGGCCACTACCGCCACCGCCGCCGTTGGCCATCCGTTCGGAGGCGTTGCTGGGTCGCAGTCGATCCGCGAGACTCGCGAAGGCCTCGAAGCGTTTGTTGTGCTTCAGGGCGCCAATCGCATCAGTGATGGCCGCGGCCGCAGCATTCGGCGCGGCGCTGAAGGCGTTGGCGGCGGCCAGGGCGCCCACCGACGCCTTCCCCACCAACGCCGCCGATGCCGCCGAGGAGGAAGAAGAAGCAGAAGACGACGACGACGACGATGCGGCCGCGATGGCCGTCGACGCGGCGGTGGGAGTGGTGGCGGTCCCATGCGGCAGCCCCGCACCCACGACGGGCACCTCGGTTTTCATCAATTGAAACCGCAGCTTCGCCTGCGCGTACAACAGCCACGACGTCTGCTGCTGCTGCGGCTGCTTCTCCTGCTGAGCGACGACCGGGAACCAGTCGCGGACGGTGTTGCGGTCCGTCAGCTCGTCCAGTGGCACTTCCACTTCGCCCAGCACCGTGTCGCTGAAGAACGTTCGCGTGTACAACGTCACGTGGATTTTCATCGCCGGCAACGACCGCACGTCCTGGCGACCAATGTTGCCGCCTTCGACGTTCGCGCGGGTTTCCGCTTGGACCAGCGTCAACCAGCCGTCCGGGAGGGCGAAGCGGAAGATGCCCTGCGTACGCCACTCGAAGTCGACCGCTAAACTGACCTGGGCGAGCACGTGGCGGCTGTATTTGCCTCCGGCGATGGGGCGAGACCGACCACCGCCAGCGCCAGCGCCAGAGCCGCTGTTGCTACTGCCACCGACGCTCGCCGCCGTAGCGGCCGCCGACGACGCCGACGACGACGACGATGGTCGTCCCCTCGCCGACGCTGAAGCCGACGCCGACGCTGACGCCGACGCGGACGACAGATTCGACGACAACGGCTCCGCACGCGCGACCGGCGTGATGCACGAGCCATCGACGTGCACCTTCGACGACGCGAACAGACTCTTCAGGCCGCCGCCGTCGCGACTGTTCCGCGCGTCGATCGTCGTCTTCACCAGTCGAATCACCGCGTAGACCTCCATGCCGTGCAGGTAATGCAGCGCCGTCGACGGGGCGATCGTCAAGGTGTTCGCCGTCACCGAGTGGCCCATGTTCGCGCCGTAGACCTTCGGCGCCGCCGTCGTCGCCACCGTCGCCGTGTGATGCAGCAGCGGGCCACCGGCGGCGTTGCTGTGGGTGGACCCCGCAGCAGCAGCGGCGGCGGTGGTGGTGGCCAGCGCCGCGTGGGCCATCGCCGTCGCCGTCGCCGAGATCGACGTCGACAAAACCGTCGCATGATGATGAGGATACTGGTGGCTCGTCGAGGCCATCGACGACGACGACGGCTGCCGCGACAGCGTCGCACTGCTGCCGTTGCCGTTGCCGTTGCCGTTGCCGTTGCCGTTGCCGTTGCCGTTGCCGTTGCCGCTGGTGGTGGTCTGCTGGGGCGTGGGACTCGTCACGCCGAAAAACGCGGCCAGATTCGACACCGACGGCGGCTTCGCCGAGGCGCTGCGATGCAGCGTCGCGTCACCGCCACCGACACCGCCACCGCCACCGCCACCAGCGGCGGCTGCGGTCGTCGTCGCTGACGCTGATGCCGACGCTGACGTTGTCGTCGTCGCCAACGTGCTCAAACTGCCCGACGAGCCGTGAGTCGACACGTTCCCCGCCGCTGTGGCGGCGGTGGCGGTGGCGGTGGCGGCGGTGGCCACCTTCGGCACGACGCCGAGAATCTCCTTGAGACTGTACAGGTCGATCTGCACGAAGGCGACGTAGCGATAGGGCAGCACCAGGCGGGCGAAGAGCGCGTTTTTGTAGAGAAACTGGTTCAGCGTGGTGACGTACGGGCTCTGGGCGAGGGCGTCCCCGTGCCAGAGACCAGCCGCTGCCGCTGCCGCCGCTGACGAAGCTGCTGCGCCGGTGGTGGTGGCGGCGGCGGTGTTGGTGGCGGTGTTGGTCGGCAGCGGCGGTGGGGACATCGACGGCAGACGGGGCGCCAACAGGCGGCTCGACGAGGCCACCGATGGCAACGCCGGTGCTCCTGCCGCTGTCGCTGTCGCTGTCGCTGGGGTGGGCGTCGGTTGGTAGAACGACGTCGTCTGCGGGAGACGCGGGGACGGCGCCGGAGAGCCACCCACCGCCGCCGCCGCCGCCGCAGCCGCAGCACCCACCGCGACGGGTGTCGGCGGCGTCATCACCGCGGGGCTACGCGCACGCGGCCAGTGGAGCAGCGCATCGCCCGCCGGGGGCTGCGACGACGCCACCGCCACCCGCAGCTTCTCGGGGAACTGCTCCACGTCGACGGTGTACAGGTGGCAGTGCGCGATCATGCGCTTCAGGTAGTCCTCGACCTGCAGGAACTCGTACAGCTGCAGGAAGTGGTACGTCCAGTCCTGACGCCGCTCGCTGCGCGCGAGGAAACTGTCCGGTCCAAACGATGGCCCACCGCGACCGTTGGACGACGACGACGTGGGAGACGCGGGGGACGACGGGGACGCGGGGAACGCGGCGGCGGTGGAGGAGGAGCGACGACGACGTTGTGGCGGTGGTGGCGGTGGCGGGGAGGACTCCGTCGAGTGCTTTCTCGAGCCTCCTGTCCCCGCAGCCGTCACCACCGCCGCCGCCGTCGCTGCAGCTGCAGCGGTCGACGAGGAGGAGGTCGCCCCCGTCGTGGAGCGTTTCACTTCTTGCATGATCTCGGCGGCGCGCATTACCGCGGCGATGCGCTTCGAATAAGGAAAACTGAAATTGCTCTCGAGGGCGTCCCGCGACAGTGCGAACAGGCCGCGCTTCTTCCAGTTGTACGAGTCCTATGTACAGAAGCGTACGTGTGTCAGGGATGGGCACAGCACAGCACAGCACAGAGCAGAGCACAGAGCAGAGCAACGTACGTTGACACCGTCGACGGTCGCGTCGGAGAACAACTGCCGCCCCAGCTGCACACGGTCGTTCAACGCGTGCGGATCGCCTAAGACGCGGGCTTCCCATTGATCCACGTAGTGGTAATAGATCTGCGGGATGGAGAAGGCCATCTCGGCGGGCTTGGTGACCTCTTGGATGGCCCGGCACGAGTACAGCCAGTAGATCAACCGATGCGTCAGTTCCGACGGCTCCGCGTGCACGTCCACACTGAGCAGCTGCAGGACGTTGCCCAAGGTACGCGCCGCTTGCCAATCCCGTTTCGAATACGCCGCCGCGTCCTATGTACGTCGCATCAGTCAGCGTCAGCGTCAGCATCAGCGCAAAGAGAACGAAACGACCTCCGCCGAGCGGTTGAGGGGGGGGGGTTACCGTACCTTGTTGGGCTCCGGTGACGTCGCCGTCGCCTTCGGCGAGCGACCACCGCCGCCGTAGCCTCCGCCGTAGCCGTCACCGCCGTAGCCATCGTCATCGTCGTCGTCATCGTCGTAGTAGTACCCCGTCGTCGCGCGCGACCTCGTCGCCGCACGTGGCTTCCCCGCACCACCCGACGCTGCCGCGGCCGCCGCGGCCGCCGCCGCCGCACGGGCAGCCGCATCGTGCAGCAACATCTCTCGCCACTTGGTCACCAACGCCAACACGTCCGTCGCCGCGACACAGTCGGGCACGACACTCTCCGTCAAGCCGAAACCCGTCAAACTCTCCGGCACCTTCAACGTCTTCACCCGCGCCGACGTCAACAGACACTGCAGCAGCTTCTCCAACAGATACAGCTCCCGCGAATAGTAATTCCGCGTCGCTTTGTACAGAAACGTCGACGTGATCTGGTCCACCGGCGGGAGAAACTTCAACGTCGGCGCCATCGTCACCCCCATCGGCAACGGCGGTAGCAACTGGTCGCGTAACCAGCGATCGGAGTCGTCGACGTACGCCAACAGCGGGGCCAACAACGACGCCACGACCGGCGAATGCAACGCATCGTATCGTTCGTCTTCGTCCGGGTTGGCGAGCAACAAGACCCGCAACAACGCGTCGCCTCCCAAGGGCACCGTGGTCTGCGACGGCGATTGCTGTTGCTGTTGCAACGAGACCCACAGATGATCGGAACAGTGTTGAATCCGCTCGATGTCGTGCTCGCTGAAGACCGTGCGCATGTTGTCCAGGTCCAACGTGAACAGCTTCTCGATCAACACGCCCACCGACGTCGATTGCTCCGTGAACCGCACGATGGCTTTCATCGCCAACAGCGCGTGGTTGAGGGATTCGAGGTATTCGGGGTCGAAGGAGGGCCACGCGGGATGCGCCAACCGTTTGGAGGTGGTGCCCCCACTGCTACTACCACCACCACCGTTGGCCGACGAGGTAGCGGCGGCGGGGCGTGGACGATGCGGACCGCCGCCGTGGGCGGGGGCGTCCAACAAGACACGTTGGCCCGGCGAGGCCGCCGTGGCCGCGAGATACTCGTTCGCGGGGTTGTCCTCGTCGCTCGTATACGCCGTGTCCCCCGAGACGCTCGTGCCCGCGTCGTCGTCCTCGTCACCACCACCGACGCCGTCGTCTTCGTCGTCGTCTTCGTCGTCGTCAGCGCCCCATTCGTCGGCTTCGCGTTGTAGCAGCTCCTCGACGAACACCGGCGACGATCGCATCGCCGAGGCGGTGGCGGTGGCGGTGGCGGTGGCACCGCTTCTACCGCTGCCGCTACCGCTGCCATAGGACGGCGCTTCCGTGGCGACGAGTTCATGGCGACTGGTGTTGACGGTCTGCAGCCAGCGCGGCATCGCCTGTTGAATGTCGAGCCACAGGTGCATGTTCAAGTCCAATTTCGGGGTGAACAAGGCGTTGCCGGGCAGGGGCAGCGACGGTGGCAGCAGCACATCGAAGCGAAGGGCCCCGGGAATGATCTTCGACAAGTCTCTGCAGCAGACGAGGGAGAGAGAGAGGGAGAGAGGAAGAGAGGAGGGGGAGGGGGTGAGACACACGAGACGAGGGAGAGCGACACAGGCGACGACGCAGGGCGACGACACACGTACTGTAAGGTCTGTTGCAAGCTGCCCGAGGGGCCGTATTTGCCACAGCGGTAGAAGTACTTCGGTACCGCCGCCGCCGCCACCGCCGCGGGAGCGACGGGGCTGCTGGATCCTTCGGCGGTGTCGCTATCGGTGCGGTCATTGGCGACGGTGGTGAAGGCGGCGGTCGTCGTTTTCTTCGAGGCCGCCGAGGCGTTCTCCCACGCGGGATTCTTCTCTCGTCGAATGATGGCGTTCTTAAACGGCTCCGGTCCGGCGGCGGTCGTACGGTACGTCAGGACCAATTGCGCACAGAAGTCGCTGTCCAAGTCCTGTGGCACCAACATGAACGTGCCCGGTGCCTTGTCCTTCAACAGCTACACACACACACAGACGTCAACACACAGACACACAGACACGTCGTTATCGACTGCTCATCGGCAACACAGAGCGCCCCCCCGCCCTTCTCCCTCCACGTGAACGTACCGCGTACGACTCTTCCCGCGATATCAAATACACAAACTGGTAGCCTTCGTCCCGCCAATCGGGGTCAATCGATTTCCACAAATCCACTTTGGAATGGCGGCGTGCATAGATCAAGGCGTTCCAACTGTTCTCCAAGTCTTGTACCGCGGTCAAATACGCCGCCCAATCCACTTTGTACCCGTTTTGCAGGAGGATATACGCTAAGTCGGGCCTGTTGTTGTCTCAGTCAGACGAGACAGAGAGCGACAGACACAGAGACAAGCAAGGGGATACGTACCGGACGAAGACACTGAGATGCAGCAACACCGCGCGAATCGCGTAGCTGATCGTGGGGATCAAACTGCGAAACGACAAAATAAACCGCCGCCCATGGGCGATCAGGGTGTCCAGGAGACTGTGATTGAGCGAGCACACATCGTTCGTCGTGTGCAAGTGTTGAAACATGTCTTGTTTGCTGTGCTCGCGTCCCAGCGCGTCCAACACGGCGACGATAAACTGCAGTTGAATCACTTGACTCAACACGCCGACGATTTGATCCATCATCGTCTTCGTCACGTGGCCCATGGCACAGTTCCACCCTTGGTTCGTACGCGGCAGGGCGAGCAAGAGCGAATGGCATAAATGATAGGCGAGCTCGTAGGCTGCCACGAGTTGATTCTGGAGGATGTACGCGAGGAACACCAAGCCAAAATGAGCGACGGAGGGCTGTCCCTTGCGTAAATCGTGATGAAAGCGATCGGTGATCAGCGCCAAGAGGTGAGAGACGCCAAGGGTCTCCACGTCGAAGTTCTTTTCGGTATCGGTGAGGACCATTTCCAAATTGTTGCGAATGTGCGGCGAGTCGAACAAGAGCACCAACCGGTTGATGAAGCCCACCAAACACGTCTCCACACGACGATGGGCCACGCTTTCTGCACAAAAGCGACACGTAATCTACAAAACAACAGCGAAGGAGGGGAGGACAAGACAGCAGAAGGATTCATTCAGTGTTGACGTTCAGCAGCCTCCACTTGTGCTTGTGGCGGGGAGCCGTGTGGCAGGAGGAGCGACCACGTACCAGTAACAAGTAGTCCACATTGACCGTATTGGAGCTGGTAATGACCGATTTGAAGTCGAACAAGCCGACACCCGTCTCCTTTTCCAAGTTGGCAAAGAGATCGCCTTGGAGTTCTTCGATGGAGCATTTGAACAAGTTGTGGCAGGTGCATTCGATTTCCTCCGGAGTCAACGGTTCTCTCTCAATCGTATCATCTTTACATTCCACTGAGGCGAAAAAGTCATCCAATGAACTCATGACTTCGTGTGAGTGGTTGTGGTTTTATGCAATGATCGGGATGGGGAGGTGTGACGTCAATTCTTCCTGGGAAACAAACAACCGACTCACTTGGTGCACACCACGTATTTCTTTTGCAATTAAAAAAAGCAAACTTCTCGATCTTCTGATGCACTATCCTTTCACGGCATCAAGATTGTATTGCAAGAACAGAAGTAGAATACAAACTTGAGAGGATTCCTGACGCTTTTCATCAAGAAGCAAGCAAGCTGCCGCTTTTCTTTCTTTCGTAAGTCTACACAGATTCTGGCGGATCTGGGAGAACAGGGGAAGATCTTTGGCAGCGATGGCCAGCAGACGACTGATCCGATCATTGAAGAGAGATCACAAGCTATCCATTCCTATCGTCGTCCTTGTTCAGTCACGGCATTGCAACGAGTGAAGAGGTTGGGAGTGCGACTTGTGTGAAAGTGATCAAAGAAGATTCATTTCTTTTCAGTTAGTTTTTGTCGTCGCGCGATTGAGCGGCTACATCGATCATGAATCCACTGTGGAATCTCACTCGGACGCTGTTGGGACAGGAAGAACAGCAGAATGTGATCATTAAGGTCGATCCTACCTGGGGGTAAGTTGGCGCACTTGCTGCACGGCGGTCATCGAGCCCTTCTCATATCAAGCATATACAACGTTTTAGGTTCTGCGAGTTCCCTGCCCCAGGCGACGTGAAAAAGCATTTGCTTCCGATTCTGGTGGACCCCGAAGAAGTCGCCGCTGCGGAAGGCCATGATCATGAGAAAGTAGAGCTACGTCCTGCCAAAGAGTTTTGGATGCCCGACAAATACTGCAAAGTCTGCTACGGCTGTGAAGAACCCTTCACGATGTTCCGTCGACGACACCACTGTCGCATGTGCGGTCAAATCTTTTGCAATACCTGTTCTTCGTATTCGTTGGATGGGTCCTTGTTCAATTCCCAGAGTGCGGTGCGTGCCTGTCGGCTGTGCTATGAACAAGCGCTGGAACGTTCCGAATTGGAAACGAAACAAATTCGTCGCAAGTTTCTCGTCGAGAAATCGGCCCAAGAACTGCAACATTCCCATCAAGTCATGCGTGATTTGAGCAAGGAATACAACAAAAACATGGAAAACTTGCAAATGCGGGCCTCGGCGCATTTGTCCGCGATCGTGAAACGTCTCGTCGCCGCGAGTAGCCTGGTGACGCCCGGTGACCGCGACATGTGGATCGATATCATTTTAAGTTTGGTGAAAGGGGTCGTGGAATCGGTCGATCCAGATGTCCGTGCGGGGGATGACATCGATATTCGTCCGTACGTGAAGATCAAAGTGATTCCGGGTGGGGAGACCTCGGAATGTGGCTACGTCGACGGCGTCGTCTTCCGTAAAAACGTGTCGCACAAGAAAATGGGTACGTACGGGACCAAGGACAATCCACGGATCTTGTTGTTGGCCGGGGGCATTGAATTTCAACGGGCCGACATGAAACTGTCGTCGATGGACACGTTGATTGAACAAGAAGACAAACACATGGAACTGCTCGTCGACAAGATCATGTCGTTGAAACCGGACATCATTCTCGTCGGCAAATCCGTCGCCCGGAAGGCGCAAGAGTTACTCTGTGAACATCAATTGATTGTCATGCAAAACGTGAAATTGAAACTGCTGGAACGGTTGTCCCGAATGACCGGGGCGATGTTGTTGCCGTCGACCGATACGATGATCCAACAATACGGCGAGGAATGCCTGGGCACCTGTGGCCATTTCAAGCTGCGGTTGGTACAAGACGATCCGGAGAAGAGTACCAGTGCGGTGCCGCAACGCATTTTACGCACGCGGATCTCGCGGGCGTCGACCTATGCGTACGTCCAGGGGTGCCCCCCCGAACGGGGCTGCACCATCGTGTTGCGCGGCGCGTTCCGTGCGACGTTGAAAGAAATCAAACGTATTTTGCGGTTTTCCGTGTTGGTGGCGTATCATTTGCGGTTGGAAGTGGCGTATTACAACGATCGCTTTGCGGATTTGCCGGCGTTGATCACCGATGCGGATTACGAAGATTCGAGTGACGTGGACGATGCGGCGGTCGATGCCACCACCGATGTCCTCGCCCTCGCGGAGGGCAACCAGAAATTGCTCACGTATTTCGAGAAAAACCCGGGCATCCGCTCGGTTCAGGAGCGGTATTACTTGTCGATGTCGATGGACATCGATGTCCTGACGCCGCGTCACCGCGAACTCGTCGGGGCGCCACCGATTCGCTACAAACCCATCACGGCGTTCAACATTGAAACCCATCAAACGCTGTTGATCACCTCGGTGTTGATGGGGGAAGGTCCCGGGTCGACGCCCGTGCAAAAGAACCCCGCCGACGTCAAGGCGATTCAGTTTTATACCTACCGCGACGTCGCCGTGGGCAAGTTCCTCATCGAACATTGTTTCCAATTGCACCGGGGCTTTGCCCGCGAAAGCAAAATGCTCGACCAGACGCAAAGTTTCATTCATCGTTTCGGTCGCATCGACATTACCATTCGACGGGATCGTGCCGTGGCCTTGGCCACCGAAGAAACGGCGCATCGGGACCCGTTGCGCTTGCCCATTCACATGGAATCGTATTGCAAACAATGCCACAAGGTCGTCACGCCGAAACACGTCCTCTCCGATGAGGTGTGGAAGATGAGCTTTGGCAAGTTCCTCGAGATTCTGTTTTACAACCGCTCGGCCCGGTGCAATGTCGGCGGCTGTCGCCATTCGTTGCGCGATTGCCACACGTTGTCGTTTCACACGGAGGGCTACCTGGCGCTCTTTGATTTCGTGCCGGTGCATCCGTACACGTTGATTGTCCGGAACCACATGGCGTTTCCCGAGGAGTTCTATGCGAACCAGGGCTCGTTGACGTTGTCGTCGTTGCCCGTGATTCACATGACGCTGATGGATGATTTCCGCACGGCGATCGCCGTGTTGGAACGGGAAATCAAAGACGTGCTCGCGACCCGACCGGGCGATTTGGAATTGGCGATGGCGGATGTGCGTATGATCGAGGCCGAGATCGACATCTCGACGGTTCTGTTCTTGGAACAACTCGTGAAGACGATGGAGGCCTTCCTCGCGATGTATCCGGGCAACAAGGAAATGGAGACGACGTTGTTGTTGATGCTGCAAGATCGATTGGCGAAGAACCGCGCGTCGATGTCGCAGTCGAGTCAGTTGATGGACGTGTACAACGATATGATCACTGGCGGCGGTGGCAGCGGTGGTGGTAGCGGTGGTGGTGCGGTGGCGGCCTTATTGGACGATGGGGAGGTCAGCAGCGGGTCGACGAAGAGTCCGACGTCGACGGGTCCAACGGGCGCAGCCGCCACGACGGCAACAACGACTGGTCCGGTGGCCACTGCCATTGCCACAGGCGGTTCTGGTGCTGCTGGTGCTGGTGGTGCTGGTGGTGCTGGTGGTGCTGGTGGTGCTTCTGCTGGTGGTGGTGCTTCTGTTGGTGGCTTCGGTGGCGTAGAGGATACCGTTGTACCGCGCCAGGCATCGGAGATCATCGGGGACGCGATGGACGGCGGCGGCATGTCCTACGCCGACCTCAGCATGATCCAACGGACCCATGTCAACCCGCGCATCGCCGTGCTCTTCCCGTACGTCCATTACCGCGATGCCTATCTACGGGCCAGTCGGTGGAACACGCGCATCGACACGATTTATCGGTTCTTGGAGTCGGTGCGGAACCTGATCGCCCAGCAGCAACAAGCGGCCGCGGCGGCGTTGCATGCGGCCGGTGGGGCGACCGCGGTGGGCGGTGGTGGTGGTATCTCGGCGGAGGATATCTACGAAGTGGACCCGTTCCTCCTGCCCCGCAAGACCAACGCGGAGTCGGTGCATCCGCCGTTGGCCCCAGCGGTGGCGGTGGCGGTGGTGGCGACGGCGGGGGCCGACGATGGCGCATCCTCCGCTGCCACGGTCCTCGTGTCTGCTGCGGACGATGGCCACCGTGATCCGTCGGTGGCTGCCGCGGCGGATGGCAGCGGCTCTGCTGCTGCTGCTGCTTCCTCCGCCACCGCCATCGCCGCGGGGGTGGCACTGACGGCGGCCACACCGGTCCACCCCGCGACGACGGCGACAACGGTTCACGATGGCCACCACGACCAGCCGGGCACCCGGGACGTCTCGGTCGTGGATCCGTCGTCGGCGTCGTTCTCCCTCGTCTCGCACGCCAGTACCGCGACGACGCACACCGTCGCGATGAACTCGACCGCCTCGGCGACCGTGTTCACCGGGGGCTTAGCGGGCGATGCGTCGTTGGGCATCACCTCGTTGTACCGCGCGGTGCAAGAACAGAACAAGAAAACGGCGGAGAAGCCCAACGACAAGATGAGCAAGATCACCAAGGCGCTGTCTCGCTTCTTGGCGGGCAACAAGGACAACGCCGACGAGCAACCGAAGTTTGTGGTGCCCCTGGGCGACTTTGGCCACGGGCGCTATGGCTTGGCGCCCGGGCGGGAGGGCATCGTCGTGCCCGTGCACGACGAGAGCCATGCGTCGATCATCGCCTTCGCGCTGGCGTCGACGGACTATTGGGACAACCTGCAGGCGTCGATTCGGGACGACCACTACGACCAGGGCGACTACGACAACGGCGAAGAGTTTTTGGGGGCGTCGTCGAAGAAAACCCCCTCCGCGACGGGGGCGGCCGCGGGACTGTCGTCGTTGTCCGCGACAGGGGCGGCCAATGCGCCGTCTTCCACCGGCGGCGTAGGGAAGGCGGCGACGGGGGCATCATCGTCCGTGAGAGACAGCGCCGGTGGAGGTGGTGGTGGTGGCGGTGGCGGCGGTGGTGGTGCCAATGGCAGCCGCCAGTTGAGTACGATTCACGAGGAACACGTCGATGGCGACGACGACGACGCGGCCAACAGCAGCAGCCCTAATGGCGCGGCCCGTGGCAGCGGTGGTGGTGGCAGCGGTGCGACCCCTTCGCACGGGGGCAACAAGCACAACACGTACGCCCTGAGCGAGCTGCTGGCCAGTCAAGCGGAAGGTGACGAAGGTGGCGCCGAAGACGACGCGGGCATTGTACCCGGTTTCTTAACGGGCAACGAGTTGAACGATCCGCAGCTGATGACGCCACCGATATCGTCGCCGACATCGTCGTCGGTGGGTGCGAGTCCGGCGGTGGGTGCCAGACGCAAAAGTCTCAACGACGGCGCCGGTGGTGCCCATTCTCCTGGATCGGGTCCTCCGGTGCGTCGTTCGTCGGCCAGCGCAAATGACGCAGGATCCTCCACTGCCGGCGGCAGTATCAACAGCAGCGGCAGCGGCGCCACTGTTGGTGGCGCGGCGGGAGTGGTGGGGCCCGGAGCGACGACGACGACGACGACCTCGGCGAGAGGTTCGACTGCAGCCACCGCCTCCACAGCTGCTGCTGCGGCGGCTGCGGGCGGAGGCGGAGGAGGAGGAACGGCCTCATCGCCGGCATCACCGTCCTCCCCGAGCCGCAAAGGGGCCGCCACCTCTGGCGCACCGCCAACGTCCTCGACGAAGTCGACGACGACGTCCCTCGCCGATGGCAACGAGAAACAAATGATGTCGCAGGACAAATCCGACATCCGCATCCGTTTCAACGACTACGACGACCGCGGTCAACTGCTGTGCAAGTTCTCGTGCCAAGTTTATTGGGCGAAGCAGTTTGAAGCGCTGCGCAAATGTTATTTCCAGGACGACAGCAGCGGTAGCTACAGCGCCACGGCCATCTCCGAGTCGTTGGATAACTTCATTCGTTCGTTGGCTATGTCCGCACGGTGGTCGGCCCAAGGTGGTAAATCCGGTGCGTCGTTCTCGAAGACGATGGACGAGCGCATGGTGATCAAGGTGATCTCGCGGGTGGAGCTGCAGATGTTTTTGGACTTTGCCCCAGCGTATTTCGAATACATGGCCAAGGCGTACTACCAATACTTACCCACTGTCATGTGTAAGATCCTCGGTGTCTACACGGTGCGGTATGACAACAAAGAGACCGGCAAAAGGGTAAGTGCGCGTTGGTGGTGTGTGGGTTGTGAGCGGTGGGCGTGTACCTCGCTGAGTGACTAATGCATCGATATGTTACACTGACCTTGGTATGTGATATGTACTGTGTGTGTCTGTCTGTTTGCGGTAGATGTCGGAGAACGTCGTCGTCATGGAGAACATCTTTTACGGACGCAACATCACGAAAACCTTTGATTTGAAAGGCAGCAGCCGCGCTCGGTATGTCGAGTTGCACGACGTG
Source organism: Poteriospumella lacustris (assembly GCA_008000375.1). Classification (NCBI taxonomy): domain Eukaryota; class Chrysophyceae; order Chromulinales; family Dinobryaceae; genus Poteriospumella; species Poteriospumella lacustris. The sequence continues at coordinate 114,466 of SMOI01000078.1, forward strand.
AAACAGAAAAACATCAATTTTGATGAAACGACCGCCTCCCGGCGTCGGTATCGGCGCAAACAACGGCGCCTCGAGAAGCAGCGACAGCGCAAAGCGGCCCGTGTGGCGGCGAGCGGTGCAGGAGCGGCATCTCCTCCTTCTCCGGCCGCCACCAAAACGTTCAATTACGACGATTACGAAGACATGTACGGTGACGAAGACGGGGACGACGACGACGGCGACGAGCAGCAGCGGCAACGTTCGGCGGCGGGGGCGGCCCCGGAGAGTGTGCGTATTGAACAGGTGTTGCTGGATGACAATTTGATGGAGTTCACGCGTGGTCGACCGTTCCCCATGAAGCCCAAGGCGAAGTATTTCTTCAAATTGGCGGTCGACAACGACACGTTGTTCTTGTCCATCGTCAACGTCGTCGACTATTCGATTTTGGTGGGCTTTGACGACGACCGCCAAGAAATGGTCGTGGGCATCATCGATTATCTCCGTCAGGTACGTCTGTCTGTCTGCCTATGGAGCTCTGCGGTGCTCACGCCTCTGTCGCTAACGTGTCTGTGTCTGTGTGTATCTATGTGTGTCTGTGTAGTACGACATTGTGAAGAAGATGGAACGTGTCGGCAAAGGTGGTGTGGGTATGTTGACCGGTCAAGCCGATCCGACAATTATTCCACCGGCGCAATACCGGAAACGCTTCAGCTTGGCGATGGAACGGTACTTCATGACGGTGCCGGACAAGTGGATCGCGTACGACCGCAATCAAGTGAACGCGCCCGGTGCAAGTGCTGTGGTGACGGCGGGTGCCCACGATGGCCACGGAGCAGCATCCACGACAGCGACAGCAGGAGCAGGAGCAGGAGCAGGAGCAGGAGGAGCCGCTGGCTCTGGCGCTTCAGCGAGCGATGGTGGCAAGGGAGATGCCTCGTCGTCGAGAAGTACCGCGTACGGTGCCAGCGGCCAGGCCAGTGGAAACGGTCAAGCGGTGGCGCATTCCGCGCATTTGATGTCCCCACCGCCGCCATCGCGAGGTTTCATGTAGTTAGGGCCACGGTGCTGTAATCGTTGTGTAAAGAGGGTATCGTCTGTCTCCTGATGGTAAGTGCCTGGAAGCGTGGAGGCGTGGAGAGCCCGGGCAGAGGGAGGTGTGTGTGTGTGGGGGGGGGGGCGTGTCGTCGTCGTCGTCGTCGTCGTCGTGACCATGGTTCAGTTCAAATTTGGACTCGACTGACGAAAATGGCATTGCCATTGGAAGGGAACGATGATTCTGGATGCATATCTAGCACTTCCCAATCCACCTTCTGTCCTTTCTTTCTAATCCAATTCCCTTTGGTAGGGCGTGTGAAAAAGAATGGAAGCCGCGATTGCCAGCAACAAACCAGAAGACTTCGTGGAGGCGTTGTTGCGCACGCTTCCGTCACCACCATCATCTGAGGCCCTACGTAGTGTCAAAGAGTTGCTAACGAAAAGTGTCACCTTAGTGAACAACAAGTTGACTGCGTTGGAGAGAGAAACCGTAGATCTCTCGGCCGATGCCTCGGAGACGTTCACCGCCACCTACCCGGACGTTCAGTTTTTGGAACCACGTGGACGGTTTACATTGAAAATAGGCACTTCTACCATTGTTGTGGATGGCAAAGGTGGCAATGGATCTATTCCTGTATCGAAAATCACTCATTTGTGCCTTCTGCCGTCACATACGTCGTCGAAGAAAGAGGGCGAAGACTATTTGGTCGTGATGTTCAGCGAACCCATCAAGATCTGTGGCAAACCCATGAACAATCTCCTATTGAACTTAAGCAAAGCTGTACCCAAACCAAAAGCAGGCGAACCAGTCCCTGACGAAGGATCTGAAGCAGCGATGACCGAGTCACGCCGCATTGGCCTCGCCTTCAAGAACGCCACGGGCTTGAAGGTCTATTTACCGAATCCACGGTTATTCACGAGTACTTCCCAACAACGGCCTTTTCTTCGATGCCACAAGGGTGTACAAGAAGGCGCCATTTACCCGTTGGCCTGTGGCATGGTCTTCATCAAGCCGCTCATTTTCATTGGCACCGATGACATCGCCTCGTTTACCGCTGGTCGTGGTGGTGGTTCAGGCAACACAAGATTCGTCGATATTCAGGTGCGTGTGTGTTCTCATCCCTGTTCCTTTCCTGCTATGTCCAGTAGAGGAATGATCAACGCGGCGTATGTTGGTCTGGTGTGTGTGTGTGTCTGTATAGATCGAAACGACGAAGGACGTGAGCTACGAGTTCTCCAACATCGACCGCGAAGAGTTGGCCGCCTTGAATGTACGTGGTGGCGCGTCTCGCAATCTCTGTCTCGCTATGTATATATGTGTCTGGTTTGACCCCCTCCCCCCTCTCCCCCGTTGACAGGCGTATGTGAAGGGCTTCTTGGAGACGCGGCGTAAGAAAATGGACGAAGCTGCCGCGGCGGCGGGAGAGTCGACGAGAGGGGCGGCCGGCTCCTCCGCCGCCTTGTTGCAGGCGCTGGAGAATGAAGGCGACGACGACGATGACGACGATGACGACGACGATGACGACGAAGATTACAACGAAGACGACAGCGACGACGACGGCGATAACGGCGGCAGCGGCAGCGACAGCGACGACGACAGCGGATCGGACGACTCGGATTTGGAGACCCAGCTGCGTGGCAACAACAAGAAAGACAGCGACAACGAGGACGACAACAATGGCGATCGACCGACAACCAAACGGCGGAAGAAAGCCGCCGAGGGAGGCAGTCGTAAGAAGATGACGCACCACGATCAGGAGGAGAGGGAGGAGGAGAAGGACGAGACGGAGGATCGACCGATGGCCAAGCGCAGCAACGCCAAGGGCAGTGCCAAGACCAGCGATACAGGTCGCAAGAAAGCACCCGCTGCGGCGAAGGCCAAGTCTACGGCTACCAAGACCGCCGCTGCCGCGACGGTGGATTTGGTGCCAAAGGAGGATCCTCCGCGAGCGGTGGTGAAGACCGAAACGACCGTGGTCATCGATGGCGGCGACGATGCGCCCCTCGTCGGCAAGAAGCGCGTTCTCGAAGATCTCACCACCTCGCCCACCACAGCTGCTGCCGTCACGACCGCCGCAGCTATCACGACAGCCGTCCCGGCAACGGCTCCCGTCAGCAGCGAGGCCAACAACAACAGCAACAGCCACAGCCACAGCAACAGCAACAGTAACAGCCACAGTAGCGGCAGCAGTGACGCCACTGCCACCTCCACCGCCAACGCCGCTGATGTAGAAGTACCACCGCCGGCGAAGAAGGTGAAACTCGAAACAGCAGCCGGTAGTGCGGGCCCAGCCGCTCAGCCGCCAACGCAACCGAAGAAGACAAACACGTTGTTTGCCGCGTGGGGACAACCGCAACCGAAAGAGAAAACCGAACCCGTTCCGGCTGCAGGGTCTACAGCTGCTGCCGCCTCCACCTCGGCGATGGACGTGGACTCTACCGCAGAGAAGACGGTGTCGGCGGAGCGAAAAGGCTTAGAAATCATTGAAGTGTAACGTCGCCTCATTTTCTGGTTCTGCACACGACCTGTCTGGGTATGTCTCTCGCTCCGTCAGCAGCCAGTAGGGTAGGACTTCACCTGACGATAGCTCTGGCTGCGAGAGGAGGGGCGACGAGACCCGCTGTTCTGCATTCATCGACTATCCGCAGCTCACACCACCGTAACCATCTCCACCTCATAGGGGCGTGGGTTTCCTCGTTTCCTGAGTTGGGTGGTGCCCTGAGAGGACAAAAGATATCTGGGTATTGAATCGAGGAATCACGATACTACATACCTTCCAACTCCTCTTTTCTCTTTACTCTTCCAAGTTTCAAAAATATCGGCAATCAATACAGTACCTTTGGCTTACACAGAAGTACTACATAAGCATTTTTACAGTATAAAGATTGACTGCAGATCACCTACTGGAGATGTACTTCAGCGGAAGGGAGAAAGGACGGCTATTTAGGCGTCTGGGCACGAGGGGGTCGATTGAAATGCATGCAAGTATGGCGTTGAGGTATGTACGTTGCTGGGAGACGAGAGAGGCCACAGTCGCAGGGCAGGGGGTGACAAGAGAACGGCCGATGCCCACAACAGATATCCTACGATACAGACCAAGCATGTCCTGTCCACGAATGACCGATGGAACGATTCATGGTGCGGTGGCGTTGTGGTGTTCGAATCGACGACAAGCTCTGTTGCTCTACGGACCGATTGGAGAATGGGATACCAGTGCAGTGACGAACATGGCGCGGCTATTCGCTGCCGATTACTTTTTCAACGATGACATAGGTGGCTGGGATGTTTCGCACGTGACGAACATGGAGCAGATGTTTTTTTGTGCATCGTCGTTCAATCAGCGGTTGGACAGTTGGAATGTGGCGAAGGTCAGAAACATGTCCCATATGTTTGGCAGTTCACTTTCGGTTGATATACCGCTTCCCCTCTGGTACCCTGTTGCTTGCAATGGTCTCTTGCTCGAACCTTCATGCTCATCGTCGACGGCGAGCACCACATCGTTGCCAGGCGAGCCTCAGAACCACGGCAGTGGTGAACATGCAACATCGCTAGCAACTCTGTTGGCATACCTTCAAGATATACTTCCCTTAGATGTGCGTCGTGAAGTGCGATGTACGTTGTGGCAGTCACTGACAGATGAGACCATTCGCGACGCTGTTCGACTGTGGTTTGAGAACCCTACGCTGGCGGTCGAGCGGTACGGTCCGATCGAGCTGTGGTATGTGCGACGGGTGACGAATATGGACCAGCTGTTCGATTCCCGTGAATCGTTCAACGCAGACATATCGCGATGGGACGTGAGCAACGTGCGATCGATGGTCGAGATGTTCGCGCGAGCGTCATCGTTCAACGTGGCGATCGGTGGCTGGGACGTTGGCCGAGTGACGACGACGCGGGAGATGTTCGATGGCTGCAGGGCTTTTAATCAGCCTCTGAGCCAGTGGAAGGTGTCTCGTGTGGCGTGTATGCGACGGATGTTAGCGGGCTGTATCCACTTCAACCAGCCGTTGGACGGCTGGGATGTGGGACGGGTAGAAGACATGAGTGAGATGTTCTGGTATTGTGCAGCTTTCAACCAGCCGGTGGGCGCATGGAACGTGTCGTCGGTGGTGGACATGCGAGGTATGTTTTGCTGGGCGATAACGTTCAATCAGGACGTGTCGAGGTGGGACGTGAGCAAGGTGCGCAATATGAGCAAGACATTTCGGAAGACGAAGCGGTTCAATGGGTCGTTGGCGGGTTGGGACGTGTCGTCGGTGCGTGTGATGGACGGCATGTTCGCCGAGGCGACGTCGTTCAACGGTTCGTTGGAGGGATGGGATGTATCGCAAGTGGTGAGTTGTGAGGGGATGCTGCGAGGGTCGGGGTTCGGACAGCCGTTGCCGTTAGGGGATGCAGAGGTCTGGGGGCAAGTGTACGACGACCGCTTGTAGGCAGTGGGCAGTAGGCAGTAGGTAGTAGGCAGGTGGAAGGTGGCAGGTGGGTTTCGTCGTCGGAGAGCAATGCACGATTAAGAGTACCAAGTTCATTGCGCAGGAGACGGTAGAAGTCGTAGCAAGTATACACAGAGAATGGACCCATTTGAAAGGCTCTTTGTGTGTATATCCAAAGAGGTAGCCCTGGGTCTTTCGACGGCTAACCGTCGGTCTCCATGGCACGCTGCCAGTCTCGACATTTGTAACTGTCTGTGCAGACAGATTTTGTGTCAAAAGGCCTGTCCGTAATGCCCACCTAGAGGATACCGTTCCATGAACCGACAGTCAGCAGCCACTTCATGGAACGGTGGGGAACCAACGATCGTCCTCATCGGCGATAGCAATGGCTTCTACGTTCCAGCGGGCGATGGAGACCGCGACCGTGCAGCAAAGCTCACGCGTGTCTCTGTCGGCGACGAATCCCCAGGCACGAGGCACAGTCCGCCTCCCCGATCGGCAGCGTTCCTGTGACAGATGCCACCAGGGCCCGACCGTGATCGTTGCTGACGCGTGGAAGGTCACCTGTCGATGGCGGCCGTAGTGCATCCTTTGTTGGTGTGTATGCCTCCTGTCCGTGTATGACCAGCCAGTAGGACTTCACCAAACGCTAGCGTTAGCTGCGAGACGAATGACCGACGAGTTCCGCTACTATGTATTCATTAACGATCCACAGCTGTTACTACCATAGCCATCTCCACTCCATGGAAGCAGCTAACGTCGGCCGTGGAAAATGAGCTCCGTCAACATTGACGTATGGCGGCGAGTGAGAGACGAACGACACCTTTCCGAAACACCACATACCTCCCAGCTGACGTACCATCTCTGCCCATGACCGCACTGCTTGTCGAGTGGTATTGCAGCATACCCACTCGTACCTGTGTGGTTGGTTGGTTGGTGGCTGGTTGGCTGGCAGTGCTGGTGGTGAAGGGATTCATTTTTTCATGGCTGTCAACATTTCCCATTTCAGTGACCTTTTTAACATAATATTTTCCAACATCAACTCAACATCATGAATGTCGAAGCTGACATTGAAATTGTTTTGTCTGTGATTGAAATAACAAGGGAAAAGTACGAGGAACGCATAGTTCGCTGTACCAAGCTCGTAACTGATCAGAAAACATCTGATCATAAAATCGACCACTTGATTCATGGCTCACTATACTGCAAGGAAAACCCAGCTGCCCGATATGTCATCTTTGGAGCCGATAAATGTGGGGTATCAGATGTTCGCAAATTTTTTGACATTTTAGATATTGATTTCCAAGATCTGGAGGATGCGATCGCGAAATATCCACTGGGAAGGGATTCACCAGACTTCCACTTTCGAGGTTATTTACTATGCTCCAGAAGCAAAGATCTCTGCATTAATGTGAGTTCAAAATATTCAAATGCTGGTTCCTTTCATTTTATGAATGTGACGGCTGAAGAGCCTGCTGGGTTGAGAGCTTTCAAAGCCTTTAAGGACTTGGGAGATTATTCAGGCATTTGTTGGGGAGGGTACTGGTGAGCATGGCCACTTATAAATTCACTGCCATTCAAAGATAATGTAAAACTGATTTATGGAGTAATAAAACTACTGTAGTTCTTACCGTACCGGTACTCTACCGGTACCGTACTGTACTTTTAAACATTATTCACGTTATTTTTTCCACTTTTCTGTGAAGTGAGTGGTTGCTTGAAATCGAGAGTTTAGGAACTACTTCTTCTTGTTTTTATTGGCTTTTGATGTTGTAGATGTGCCCCGGGTTAATTTTCATGCATTGATTGGAACATAGATGTTAACAAACTCTTCCTACGACAAAATTGGTCACAAGCGACTAATGTTTGACTTTTCGGTTTACATATCTGCTCGATTGTGCTGTGATTGGTTGAGCATTCATGATATATGTTTGCTGGATACTGCAAGCTGTCATACTTCATATCGACTATCGTTGCTACGAATTCTCAGTTACGATGGAACGGTACTCAAGGAGTCGAATTCTATAAATAAAATCACTCCGTCTTATGTGCTTAATACATAAACATACCGTAATACCGGTACTATCTGGTATCGTTGTGGTTTACCATTTCGTTTAATTTCCTTACACCCAGTATCGAACTATACTACGATACCGTCCGTTCAAAAGAAGCCAGGGAGAGTTTACGGCAACATACTGTACCCCGAACTTCAAAAGGATGCCAACAGTCGCGCTTCTGGAACTTATAGGAAGTTGAAGAACCTATTATGAAGATAAAAAATAGGAAGATAAGATAATAACATGGCACATGTATAACATTTGATACGAAGCAAAATCCATAACCGAGAGAAAAGAACAAATCCAAAAATGCGCGAAGCATCGTTGTTTTTAATGACCATGTTCTTTATACATATTTGCACATTGAAACGCTGCTTTGCTTATGTAGAGGGGGGTACCCATAAGAGCACTAGTCCCTTTATAACTTTCTTCAACTTCTTTGTGTGGCGATGAAAACATTGTTTTTGCGCTTTGTACAGTTTTACCAGTACTTCCAGGCGAGAAAGGAGGGCCGACGAGATCCGCTACTATGGTATTCCTCGACTATGCACAGCTGTTTCTACCATAACCATCTCCACTCTATGGAAGCTAACGTGGGCCGTGAAAAATGAGCTCCTTCAACATTGACGTACGGTGTTCTGGTGTGTGAGGAACGTTCAGTGACGAACGACACATTTCCGAAACGCCACATTTCTCCCAGTCAACGTACCATCCCTTCCCATGACCGCACTGCTTGTCGATTGGTATTGCAGCATACCCACTCGTACCTGTGTGGTTGGTTGGCTGGAGAGGGACGTGGCGTCGCTCCTCGTCTGGCCACGAGACCATCGACGGAACCCAGCTACTGTAGCTCACCTTCGCCATTTGCGATTGCGATCAACACTTGTCGAGCGAACGTCTCCACCAATGAGTACTAATACCCACACTAGTCGTCATCCAACGATCATGCAGTGTCCGAGATTGACCGATGGAACGATTCATGGTGCGGTGGCGTTGTGGTGTTCGAATCGACGACAAGCTTTGTTGCTCTACGGACCGATCGGAGAATGGGATACCAGTGCAGTGACGAACATGGCGCGGCTATTTGCTTTGCAAAGTGCGTTCAACGACGCCATAGGCAGCTGGGATGTTTCGCAGTTGACGAACATGGAGCAGATGTTTTCGTATGCAGAGTCGTTCAATCAGCGGCTCGACAGCTGGAATGTGTCGCAAGTCCGCAATATGGCGGCTATGTTCAACAATGCACGGTCATTCAATCGGCCACTCGACAGTTGGAATGTGTCGAACGTGACCAGCCTGACGGAAATGTTTCGCAAAGCGTCGTCGTTCAATCAGTCGCTGAACAGTTGGGCTGTTTCGCGAATGACGAACATGAAGCACACGTTTGAAGAGTCATCGGCGGGCCGTCTGTCGCTTCCCATATGGTACCGCACTACGTCATTCGGCCTCGCGCGTGAAGACACAGGTGCATCGTCGACGGCGAGCACTACATCGTCGCCAGGCGAGCCTTCAAGCCATGGCATTGGCGACCGCACATCATTGCGCACTCTGTTAACGACTGTGCAGGACATGTGTCCACTGGACGTTCATCGCGCGGTTCGACGCATGTTGTGGCAGCCGCTGACCGATGAGACCATACGCAATGCCGTAATTGTGTGGCTTGTCGATCCTACCCTGGCGGTCGAGCGGTACGGTCCGATCGAGCTGTGGGATGTACGACGGGTGACAAACATGGATGATCTGTTTGTTTCCCGGGACTCGTTCAACGCTGACATATCGCGATGGGACGTTAGCAACGTGCGATCGATGGTCCGAATGTTTTGGTGTGCAAGGTCGTTCAACGTGGTGATCGGCGGCTGGGACGTGAGCCGAGTGACAACGATGCGAGAGATGTTCCGTGGCTGCAGGGCTTTTAACCAGCCTCTGAGCCAGTGGAATGTGTCTCGCGTGACGTGTATGCGACGGATGTTCGCAGGCTGTACTCGGTTCAACCAGTCGTTGGACAGCTGGGATGTGAGACGCGTAGAGGACATGAGCGAGATGTTCTGGTATTGTGCAGCCTTCAACCAGCCGGTGGGCGCATGGAACGTGTCGTCGGTGGTGGATATGCGAGGTATGTTCAATCGGGCGACAGTGTTCGATCAGGACGTGTCGAGGTGGGACGTGAGCAAGGTGCGCAATATGAGCGAGATGTTTTGGCAGGCGAAGCGCTTCAACGTGTCGTTGGCGGGTTGGGACGTGTCGTCGGTGCGTGTGATGGACGGCATGTTCGCCGAGGCGACATCGTTCAACGGTTCGTTGGAGGGATGGGATGTATCGCATGTGGCGAGTTGTGAGGGTATGGTGCGAGGGTCGGGGTTCGGACAGCCGTTGCCGATAGGGGATGCAGAGATCTGGGGGCAAGTGCACGACCGCTGGTAGGCAGGTGGCGGGTGGCCGGTTGCTACCGTCGTTGGGCACAGGGGAAGCGGAGAAAAGTGCAAGGCGGAGCGTTCCGAGGGCCTTGTGCAGGAGACGGTAGTAGTTGTAGCAAGTATATACAGAGAATGGGCCCATTCGAAAGGCTCTTTTTACGTACATGTACCGAATCCGGTGGAGCTGGTTTGGCCGGCGGCTCACCACGGTACGGTCAACGCCTCGATGTTGTAACTGTCTGTATGCATGGTTGATTAAATGGATTCTCCATATCGAAATGCCTTTCCTTGAACTCCATTAAGTTAGCCGATGGGGGTTCTGTTCTGAAGGTTACCGGTCGACGACGACGACGACGACGACGACGACGACGACGACGACGACGACGACGACGACGACGACGACGACGACGACGA
>SMOI01000079.1:0-21547 GCA_008000375.1 Poteriospumella lacustris
ATTGATAATAGAATTCTCACGATGAAATGGCTCATTCTAAAAGTGCTCGACTAGAGCTTCGCAAAGGTGGCAGGCAGCGAACGAAACTAGCTTATGAACGCAGTTTCTCCTTCCCCTTCCTGACACAATGATAGCAATCAAATCTCTATCGCACAACTTGGCTAAGGGTATTTATTTACAGCAGTATGTATAAAATCAGAAGATTCGTCATCTTGCTTCCCTCGTCGTCATGGCCTTTAGGCCTTAGCCGTTACAAATTCCGATCCCACACTCTGCTGTTGCTCGGTGGGGCGGTTTGGCGATGGTCGAAAGCTGATCGACTACTAATTTTATCGCGGTGACAGATGAATGAATTGAAGTGACTATGCGAAATTCCCATTAATTTTTTTAATGGTCTATCTTGAACAATATATCTCTAACCTCTGCATGATTAAGAATCCGATTTTCAACAGCTAAATACTTGTAACAGAGCCTCTCGCTAGTATGGGAAACGGAATTGTTCGCGAAGTGCAGGATATCGAAAGCTTCAAAAGGTTTTCGAGTGAATATGATCGTATGCGTATAGCTGGTCTTAGTGCTGAAGAAATACATGGAGTTCTCCTCGCCCGAATACAAAACAGTAACTCCATCGTCTCGAACGATGTTGTGGATTTCAAGGCGCTCCCCCGACAGAAATCAACAGTCTCTTCAGGAAATGAAGAGAAAAATAATGATAGAAATGATCCCCCAATGAAGGCAGATGATAAACGATCCAATCAAGGCTCTTCTGTTGTGGCATCATCGACTGGTGCAGAATCACAAACGATGGAAATCAGCAAGCCCAAGAAGTCGAAAACGGTCGGATTGGCTTTGCTTATTGATGACTCGGCTGTGGCCGCTAAGGTCGCTTCCAAAGTCCTCAGTAATGCCCAATTTGATGTTGTAACGGCAAATTCTGCGAAAATGGGATTCGACATTCTACTTGGGCGCAAGGACGAAATCAATGTCATCTTCTTGGACGTGGTGATGCCGAATGTCGACGGCGTGGAATGTTTGTCATGGATCAAAGACAATGCAGATGTATCCCACATCCCTGTCTATATGTTGTCAGGATTGGAAGATCAAATGTTGGCAGAAGTGTGTGTAGAACGTGGTGCTGAAGGGATGCTGTTGAAGCCGTTGAATGTCGACACCGTTCGCACCATCATTCGATCTCATGGTATCGGAAATGATCCCGACGAAGACGAAGAAAAAGCGGCACCTGAACCACCTCCACCGTTGAAAAGTGCACCAAGTTTTTCTCGTCCTGCACCGTTGGTCATCGAGTCGATCCCAAGCCCAGTGAATGTTGTCCCCAAGGTGGCAGCTCCAACACCAGCACCGCCTGCATCGGTCACCAAAGGAAACGATTCCCCAACAAACAAATCGAAAAAAGCAGTCTCTCCTGCTCGCCATGAACATCCCTATAACAGTATAGCCAACGCTGCTCCTCCAAATACGACCGTATCGGGTCTGATTCCTGCATTCAAATTGGTCGATTCAGAGTTCTCGGAATTCGTTTACCCTGCATCTTCCGCGAAAAAACTGACACTTCTGTTGTTTATTCCAACAGTCTATTGCCCCGCACTGTATGAAGAAGATGGGTTTTTGATGCGACTCTTTCACAACTATGACCTGCTCATGAACACCAAGCATGTGGGTGTGGCCTGTATTTCGGGTGATTTGCCCTTCGCATTGGCCGCCGCGAAACATCGATTTCGTATTCCGTTCACCTTGTTATCTGATCCTTCCCTCTTTGTCACACAAAAACTGATGGGGGCGATGAATGTGGGTCCAGCGTTGGCCTATCAAGAATTGCTACATCGACATCAGGATGACGATGACTCCGACGATGGGAACAGTCGTGCCAAAGGCCCGAAGGAATTGGACAATGAAACACTGAAACAGATATTGGTTACCGCAATGAATCCGCAGCAAATGTTCTATGGTCCACGTTTGGGTATGTTGTTGTTGAGTCGGAAACGAGAAGTGCTACACATGTGGCAAGCACCGTTGCCACCGATAGCCAAGCACCAACTACAGCAGCACCCCAAAGATATTAATTTCCGGCAGTTTCCCAATAACTTCAAGGAGTGGATCACGTTAGCCGCCAATGGCGGTGTTCGAGAAGGTTCTTATGACGACGAATCCGATGAAACACCGAAAGCCCGTGGTCCACCTGGTCGCTTGAGTCAACAGAATTCACGACGTAAGTCGATGACGTCGTCCATCTCACCCCAAAACAACTCAACGACACAACAAGGCCATACCGAGTCCAAAGAACGTGATCGAGACTTCGACATATTCCGTCCAAGCAGGCAACCCCCACCACGAGAACCTGCCCCAGTCCTCAGTGAGCCATTACCATTGGCTGTTATCGAGCGTGCTCCACCAGAACCAGAAAAGCCAAAGGAGAAAACCGCGATCTTGGTGATTGATGATTCTTCCGTGTCTTCACGAGTAGTGTGTCGCAAGTTGGAAAGTTTGGGGTATTTGGTTCATGCGGCATACGATGGACAGAAAGGCTTCGATATGTTACGCAAACGAGCCGCAAATTATGCGATTATCTTGTGTGACGTCGTGATGCCCATTTGCGATGGCATTGGGTTCCTGAAATTGACGAAAAACGATGACGAAGTGAAGCATATTCCAGTGGTTATGCTATCGGGGTTGGAAGGGGAAGAACTCAATAAGAGTTGTTTGGAGTTGGGAGCGTATTCGCTGCTGAAGAAACCCTTTGACGAACAACGGTTTTCAGAAATTGTAGTGGAGCTGGGTATTCCTCCTCCCACTTGATGCGATGCGATGTGATGTGGGGTAGGGCTGTTTGTCGTTGTATATTCTTCGTCTGTAGAAGTCGTATTTCTTTGTAAGCACACAATGGTGTTGAGTTTAGAGAGTGAGTCGTCAAGCAATGTTCTGTCTCAGATTCTTCCCTACTAGTACACCATAAGTGCTGGGGAAATTAGCATACAGTCATTGCACATGCAACTACAGCTACCAGACTACGACTCATCGGGACCATCGCCGTCGGCACTTATCGGCATGGTCGTCGTTGTTGTTGTCGTTGTTTTTTATGCTGTTGATGTTGGAGTATACCATAGCATTCGTCGCAGAATACTTTTTGATGATTCCTGCAGTAGGAGCAATAGTAGTAAGTCGAACAAGTCTGGGAGCATCCGGTACAATTCCTACAGGCGGAGTAGTTGCGGCAGAACTGTGATACCTCGTGACCACAGGTATCGGTGATCGTCCTCCTTTGCTTAGCAGTTCCCGTCGAAAACGCCAGCTTCGGTTTGTCAGCTTGTATCTTGAGTAGCTTGCCAGACACCATTGCACAGACCAATAGTCTCTTCAATAGCGGCATTCGCTGGTCTTCACATGTCTCTTGCAATGACTTGCCCTCCAGCAACGATGCCGGACATGCGAGGACTGTAGGTAAGTGTGTTAGAACGGCTTGAAACCACATGTCAACGATGCGGTAGTGCATGCTCTGTGCAGCGGAACTCCAGGTGCCTCCAGGTCGCTGTTGATATCCGCGGTGCCCTTGGTGCAGAGTGGGTATCACAATCGTAGAATAATCGGGCGTGATAAATCCCCCATCCGCTGAGGATGCAAACACCCTCAGTGACGTCTTCAACTCCTCTTTTACGCGGCCTTGCAATTGTTGTAGGTTCATTTGCAGCTGCGAGTTTACCGCCTGTTGCACTTCAGGAAACCTGGAGATGTTGAAGAACTGCTTCTCTGCTAAGTTAACACCTTTGGAGTACTTGTCTTGGTGCTGCAACTTGGCAATGATTTGCTGAAAAAATAGTGGAGAGGAGAGCTTGTCGCAGAGACGATCAACGATGGTCATGCAGAGCTTCAACGCGTCTGTACTTCGCGCGTTGTTGGAAAAAGGTGATCCGTCGCCCACACCAGTACCAATCATCACACTGTAGGCCTCAAAGGCTTCTTTTATGCCGTCGCCGGTCAAATCAAGTTTGTCTCCAAAGGTGGTCCCAAAGCTCGCCAAACTCTCGTTCAACTCATTTATCATCGCATCATCATCTACAATGCGAAATAGTCTACTGACATCACAATCCGGCAAACTGCGAGGCACTTCCACAATCAGTCTAGACACCAACTGATCGTACTTCTTGTTTTGTCTTGGGATCGGTAGACCACACTTACTCACGTGCTGGGCGACAAATTGCTCCATTCCTGTCTTCAATAGTGCTACAATACTAGGAATCCACGCGTGACACAGGAAATCCTCAAACAAGCTCAGTACCCGGCCGCGTAGCGCAGCCATGCCCACCTTGCCGAGCTGGACCATGTCCCGATAAAGGGGTTGTTCAAGAAGCGACTTCTCTGATTTAGCCATCGCTGCCAAACGGTCGACCTCTCGGTCCATGGCTGGGACTAAAGCCGGCTTGCGGCTGATACAACCGTACCAGCCATGTGTAGTGAGAAGCTCCGAGCCACACACTTTTCTCATCAAGGTGTCATCACTATCATCTTCCGACACAAAGCAGTCCAGCTTGGTGAAAACACCCACCGTCTGGCTCTCGATGCCATGCACACGCACTAACTCCGCTGCACGGGAATGATTCACTTGCGCTCGTACATCAACAACCAGCAAAAAGATAGAGTGACTGCTTTCCTCGCGGATCACCCGCTCCGCCAATGCATACGTCTGCTCCGCGAAATTATTCGATCCAGCACCGTACGACGACCCCACCAAACCCGGAAGATCAAGTAAATCTAGGTTTGGCATTGACGGCGAAGAGAAGTTGATGACAATCTCGTGGTTTGAAGCGATCCCTTGTCCCGGCTCCAACGTCAGCGCAGTCTTCATCAGCTCATCGACCGCCTTGCTGATGACATCCATCGCTACTGATCCTGTGCGAAGCTCCTCTTTTGTTTGTAGGTTGCGAATAAGCACCTCTGCGATTTGCGTAGACTCCGTGCGACGAAGATGCACTCGGATTGGACAGATTGTGCATCGTTGTCTGTCTTTGGGGAACAATGGCAGCCCAATCAATCGCTCCAACAAAGTGCTTTTGCCGTGGCTCTCCATGCCTAATACCACCACTTGTGCCACTTTCAGGTCCAGGCTCTTGATGGCGGGAAGATTCATGACACGGTCAAGCTCAACGAAAACCTCCGACGACATCTGCTCAACAATAGCGGTTCCTGTGGGGGGCGAACCTCTTTGGGGACATCCCGCACTATTCGACCCTTGCTGTTGGGTAAGACGTCGTCTCTCCTCAAGATCTCTCAGGGTATTACTTAAGTGAAGATTGGGTAATAAATCACGGCCCATCGGTGCATTGGTCATCGGCGAGGTGATAGGCTTCCCATTCGTTTCACAAGTGCGAATCCATTTCTCAATTGTTTCCATCTCATAGGAAAAGCCATCTCCAGCTGTCACCGGGTTCTTCATTATCTCATAGGAGATCGGATCGGTCAGGCTGTGCAGTAGCTCATCGTCTGCAAGAATGAATTCGGCAATATAAAGGGCTGCAGCGGATGCCATGGTTGTTTGTGAACGCCTTGATAGTGCAAGTGGATCGAAAGTCTCCCATTCAAAAGTGATCAATGAAGCAATGAAGCAGTGGTCTATGGGTCCATGGGTCCATGGGCGGGATGTACAGTATATTCACTTATAATATGATATATTGATGATAGAAAGGATACTATTTGTACATTTAGGTTGCAGTTTTGACAAAGTCGCATCATATCATCATATCACCGCTAAATACTGTACTATATATGTTTTGATAATTCTGAGCGCCATTTCATCTCCGTGAGCGTTTGTGGGTGCAGGCACCGTTAAGTGTGCAAAGTGTGTTTAAATAAGAACTTGTTACCACTCTGATTCACCGCAGTTTGCACACATGTCACAGCTGTCCGTGTCGCGACACAGCTTTCAATCCTAGGTCAAGTTTTGGGTGTGTGCGTTCGCTACTATCGCAAAGATTTATTTCCATCTCTCGACGTGTGGAACCTTGCGGCTGACATTTTGAGTATCCATGCCAGAAGAACAATTATTCTTTAACTGGTTCCCGCACGCCCCCACCCCAAGCGAAAAATGGTTTTGAAAAGTATTATCTTGATGCGCCACGCTGAGCGTGAAGATCGCGCACTTGAGGCAGAAGGAAAAGATTGGATCAGCACCGCTCCTCGTCCGCAAGACCCAAAATTGTCTCCAAAGGGTACGTCATCTCGTCTTTTTTCATAGCGACATTGTTTTCACGTTTTGGTTTGCACAGGAATCCGACAAGCGCAAGAGGTTGGCCGCCAGTTGCAAGGCCGTGGAGTCAAACGAATTTTATGCTCACCCATGACTCGATGTGTGATGACGGCTGACTTCATCGCTGAAATTCTTGGTCTTGGGCCCAATTCTATCTGCGTTGAATTTGGACTCGTGGAAGAAGCAAAATCTTTCCGAGGAAAAACGAGCGCTGAGCCGCTTCCCAAATGGACTCCTTTGATTTTGCCTGTTGAAGACCTTTGCGCTTTTTCCAGTCGTATCGACACTTCGTACGTTTCTCATATGCATGTGAATTTCGTGAAAGATGAGGAAATGCTCAACCACGTTCGTGAGGAACACGAAACTATGAATACTCCTGCCCATCGTGATGAGGTCACCCGCGACCGGTGCCGCCAAGCAGTGTGGCGTATCGTCTTGAGTGACCGATTTGAAGAAGGCGAAACCATCCTCTGCGTCGGCCATGGAGCTACCGTGGGAGGATTCCATAAAGCATTGGAAGCTGAACTGCCCGTTGAGGAGCGTGTTTCTGGTGACCGAACAGTGTCCTGCTATTCAGAATTTGCCCCAGTTGACGCCAGTAATCCTCAAGGACCTTGGAAATCAGTGACGGGAACTTGGGCAACGGGGGATA
Organism: Poteriospumella lacustris; assembly: GCA_008000375.1. NCBI lineage: Eukaryota > Chrysophyceae > Chromulinales > Dinobryaceae > Poteriospumella > Poteriospumella lacustris. Next base: position 6,909 of record SMOI01000079.1, read on the forward strand.
TCTTCCATGACTCCGCAGAAGACGTGGCTGATCAGGGAGAGAAGTAAAGCAACAACGAGAGTCTTATAGCAGAATGGAGATGCGTGGTGAGCAATCAGTCGGCACAGCAAAATTTTCGGTCTCGTGGACGTCGCACTTACCTGTTTGTTTCTTTTTGCGTATTTGACAGAATTTTCTCATATTTATTTGCACTACCGCCCTCTCTTTGGTTTCTTACTCGCGTTGATTTTCGGTTGTTTTTCAAATTACTGTGCTATTGTGTATTGTATTGTCTTTTTCGGTTGTCGCTTTTAATTTAGGGTAGATAACCAAGCTTTTGGTGGCGACTAACGCCACCGGTGTTGTGTGGAGGTAACTTCTCACGTAAACACCAAAGATCGGTCTAATTGACACGATCTCCATGTTTGTAAGATCAATAACCTAAATTAATAGCCCGATTACAATGTTTTCTTCTGAGGAGAAAGTGTATCAATCAATGTTGAAGGCAATCAATACATCAATCGAAAAATTGTCGTGCCATTCGAACAGGAAGATGCTATGCATCTGACCATAAAACGAATGTGCACTCAGTTGGAGTTTTTGATAAAACATGACGCCTCAAACGTTTGATACGCGAAAGTCTCAGGAAAAGACGTTGTACAGGTCAACATTGTTAAGGGATATTGATCTACAAACATGGAGGTCGCAAACTATGCAACAGCAGATTGATCAATATGTGGAAATCTAAGTGGCTACAAGTAAAGCGTTGTTTACGTATCCAGCACCCTTCATCGTTCTCGAATGTCCAGTGCGCATGCTGTCCATTAAGATTGGGCGCCATTTCCCTGTAAATAATGCAACGGCGAAGAACAGGTGAAGTCTAACATTGTGAAAAAGGTAGTTACATTTAATAGTGACATTTTACTCTTCCATGGCACCGTCCTCTACATCAATCTTCTCGTCGATATTGCTAGTCGCAGGCTCTTCGACAACTTGAGCAAGATCAGCTTCAACTTCTTCTGGCGTTCCTTCATTTTGCTCTTCGGCGTCATAGCTGATTCCCGCTAAGACATCGTCCGTTTCGTCGGTGACAGATGTCGTTGGTACTTCTGCAACCTCCTCACTCGATTCAGCCGCTTCGCCCTCGTCAGTCCCATCAGCTTCGCCCTCCTCTCCTTCCTCGCCTTCTTCACCCTCCTCCAGCTCCTCTTCGGAGCTCTTCTCCTCAGTCGAGTTTCCATCTTGTTCTTCACCTTCTTCCCCGTCTTCGACGTCCATGGATTCAGAATGACTAGATAGCTTCGCTGCTGCGGGTGGACGACCGATAAGTTCTTCTCCCGATTCAGGCTCCTTTTCTTCCGCTTCCTCTGGTTGCTCTGGCTTGGGCACAGGCTCTGGTAAATTCTTGAACTTGCGAAGACCCTAAAGAAAGAGAAACACACGACATGCAATGACTGAATGCGACGACAACTGCACGTTTGTTTGCCAACGAACCTTGCCCAAGTCACCATCAAGCATCACATCAAATGTGCTTAAATCTCTCTCTGACAACATTCGTCGCGTGCGCCAGCAGTACAAGCTAAAGACAACGATAAGACTTCCAGCTTTAAAGGATCGACCACATCACAGGATCACTTACTGATTGTGTTTGGGATGATACTCTTCGTCAATGCCGCAGTCCGGATCGTCAGCATCGATATACTCTTGAATTTTATCGGCGAAATGAGTGTCTGAATGCTCCCATTGACTGGCGACTTGCTTGATATTGGCATCAGAGCAATCGAAAGTATAGGGCCGTGACGGAAGAGCCCGTCGCATCTCTTTCTTTGCCTCTGCTGCAGCGACGGCCGTCAGGGCTTCATCGGCCTTTCGCTTCAATCCCGCGATACAGATCTTTTCAGTCTTCTCAAAGGGATTGGAGCCTGTAGACTTCCATCGAATCCAGTTTTCTTCTCGCTCCAGAATACGATGTACCACCGCCACCAAATCGGCACTCATCTTTCCAGGAATAGCTTCGATGATACCCTTCGCATCATTGTGCAGCGTGATGATATCTCTCAAAAAGTTGACTCGCTGTTCCACGGACGCAATCGTTGGCAACGATTTGACTCTACAAAGAAGCAAACGACAATGAATCAGTGTCGTTCGACAGCAATTCCATTAATAGTCAACGAAATAGTAGACGTACTTGAGGTAATGAGTGAAGATGAGCAACTGAATGGCCACTTGCTGCCTCAATTGTGGATCACGCAGTTGCAAGGCAAACAACTAACAATACATCATTTATCGAGTAAATAAAGCGCCCATTAAGCGAGACACGACACAAGAAACAAAATGAAAACAGTACCTGGCTAGACGTCAAGTACTTGGTTCCCTGGTAGACATTCGAGCCGCCGTCTTTGCCGTCATGCGACGACGCAGCAGCTCCAGCATCGTTCTCAGCCAAGGAACTTGACTTCAGTAAATCGATAACAGCTCTGGCATTTGCAACAAAATCTGTCCAGGAAGGATTGCTTTGATCGAGTGCTTTGAACTCACTCGCGAAATATGTCTACAGAGATAAGGGATACCAAGTCAGTCAAACACCGGACGACAAATATGGCAAGGACACATACTTGTAGTTTCCAGAAGCCTTCATACAGTTGATACGTAATATGCAATTCATCAGATGCTTCTCCATCTTCTTGTGCGGATGACTACAGGAAGAAATGATAACCAGCACGGTCAGCAGTCATATGTGGTAAAACGACTGATCGATCTCTTACCTCAACAGGAGATTCGCTCTTCACATTTGCATTAAAAACATCTCTGCTGTCGAAGAGAGTTACGTTTCCAGTGTTGATCTGCGAATAAAAGCAACCGGGAAAGTGAGTCAGGTTTCGACACAGACCGCAGCAGAGCACCACCAACTTACTCTTCCAGCAATATTCGCAGCCGATTTCTCAGAAATAGGATAAACCGCCGCCAAAAATAGAAGTACACGACCACAAAACTATTTTTTGAAAACAATTATGAGAACGAGGATCGCGTAGCAGCTACACATGGAGTGAAATACCTCAGTGTCGCACGACTTCGACAGTTTCTTCAGCAAGAAGTTGCAGGTTTTGAGCATAATGAATTTTCCTTTGGGGAAGAGAGTTTCTGTCGTTAACTTCTCTGCAAGTCCTTCAAGCAAGGGCCAGATCTCTTTGGCCTGGGAGATGTTCTTATCTTCCAAAAAGTCGTCGATAAGCTGAAACGGTAAACGTGCGAACGCCGGGCATTTGGGGAAGATAGCCTCTGCGAAATCAACCGAAAAATGGATGAACTTCGCTGCTTCAGAGTTCATTAAACTTCCGGACTGTGGAATAGGAGTATGATAAGTGAAGTAAGACAGAGGATGCCACACTCGTCGCTATCAAAAGTCCCATACCTGAGCTTCTGCGAGAAGCTTCTCCATGTGCTGACGGAAAACGATTTCCAAATCGACAGCGAGGTCACTGTATACTGCATCTTCTTCATTGAATGGTAAGTGACTACGCAATGAATCGATGGAACAGGAAGAAGCATCGCTTTGGTACTGCTTCAGCGCAGTTTCTATGTTTCTGCTCAAGAGGCTTAACTGTTCCATGAGCAACACCATTTTGAAACAAACTGACGAGGCAACGGCGCTCCAATCACCGCCTGCGCAGTCCTTTCAAAACCTCTTCGATTCCAGAACCAATCCTGGAAAGGAAAATGCTCGGTTATGAGCCAAACTTCGTTGGTGATTTCTCGTCGTCGGCTGTGGGCTCGAATCGTCCTTATTGTCGTCGCCATCATGTCGCCGTCGTTTTCGTCGCTTTGTTTGCATTGACATCCCAACAAATGACGTTTAAATTGCATGATAAGCGGACCATTCCTGGACCGGACCTTCAAACATCGCTTTGCTCAACGAAAAACGAAAAGATTGGGCAACAAGAAGAGCATAACAGAAGCATCAAGAAGCATTCTGCTTGGTGACGTTCATCAAGAAGCTGTATAGTCGTCAATTATCGAGAAGATGCGATGACACGATTTTTAGATCTTCCCGATTCGACCATTTTGATAGTATGCTACTACATCCTCCGGCTGGACAATCTTCGCGATATTGTGCAGCTTTATTCATCCTGCAAACAATTAAAGTTCCTTTTGCACGAGTTCTTCCTGCAGTTTATAAATGAAAATACATCCAGTATTATAAATCATGGTCATGCGGCGTCGTTGAAATCTTTGTACATATTGTTCACCCCGAAGTTATTTCTTCTGGGAGGCATGGTGACCAATCGTAAATGCCACATATTCCATCCTTCCTGTGGGAGATTTTCAAGAGGTATTGCAGGAACTGGCTTGAAGCGTGCCGATGAGTTTGATGTCGTCAATTACCGCGGTATCATTGTTGCCATCTCTGGGTCCGATGACTCCGCCGTTGGTAAGGTTGAAGCCTATCATGCTGAGAGTAACACTTGGTTTCTATGGCCATCACTTCCCAAGGCTCTGACGGCCATTTCATGTACAGTTATTCCGGGTGGACCTATAGTCGTATCTGGAGGAACTGATCGAGCAGATATGAAAAGATCGCAAGAACTGTACTTTCTACGTCACCCTGGTCGTTTGGATTATTCTCAACGAGGAGTACAAGCATTTGTTGGATCTTGGGAGAGGCATGAATCTGTCCTGTTGAAAGGACGTTCACATCACAGTTCTATTGTCTTCCAAAGCGCTTTATGGATCGCAGGTGGTCTGGTTAGTGGAAGAATGGTTGCTACGAATACGGTAGAAACAGTTAATATCGTGACTGGCGTAGCCTCTACGGCGCCGCCGATGCTGCGACATCGCTTTTTGCCGAAGTTATTGTGCGTGGATAACCAGCTTTATGCGGTTGGGGGAGATGTGGAGGGTGTATCGTTGTCTGTGTGTTCCATTGAGCGCTATGATGCCTCGAAACAGCAGTGGATGTTCGTTACATTTTTTCCACAGCCAAGACGCCGAGTTCGTTGCGCTATCTCTGCTTCAGGAAATCGCATTTTTGTATTTGGTGGTTCAGATGGCGCTTCCATCTTGTCGTCCTGGGACTTCTTCGATGTTCGTGGAAAATACTGGGCATCTCAAATCCGTAGCATGATCAACGAAGACCCAGAAGCTCTATCCCACTTCAACATCAGCAATGAAGAGTTATGCTTCATTCAACAATTAAATTTGGACTCTATTCCTCATCAACCTGATGGAATAAAGTCGGCTGCTGCCGTGTATTTCGCTCTACGGTAACTTGAAATGAGTCGTCAGTCCAGTTCGAAGAGAACTCAATATCGTTGTAAGTTGTCGAAAACTGTTGTAAAAGAGCCTCTATCTTTACTTTGGACAAATGTAAACGGAGATGAAGCATAAATGACGTACATCGAAATGTCCGCTATCCAAAATGTCCACTCAATCCGTCAACTCCGACATGGGACAGAACGGGAGAACGGGCGATGAACATGATGATGGCGATGAGGTCGGTCCACGGTCCAGCAGTCCATGTTGAATCAAGGAATGATTTCATTTCACTTGACAAGTCGCAAAGAACAGGGCATCTAAGTCACTTTGGAAGGTTCCGATGGCCTTTATGACACATCAATAGTGCATTAGAGCGAAAGTAAAAGACGCCATCCAGAAATTGTAACCCGTTCACTCGGGTTCCATTTTTTTCGTTCCAACGTGGTTGAACCTTCAGTTCTTCAGCGCCCGCCAAGATATTATGGATTGTCATTCACACCATTTTGACGATCAATGCTTAAGATCAATGGCGAATACTCCGCCGTGGTCGGTTCGACTGTCTGTCCTTTCGATGAATCTCTTTTGTTGTTTGAACTTTTGGCTTCCCCGCATCGTTCCAAGATTTCATTTCGAAAACTACTGGCATCAAACGAATTTCATTTATTATAATGGACTATGGGAAGATTTATTCCATCCCTCGTCGTCTTATATTGAAATAGCCCACGCAGAAACGGCGTCCGGATCGAACAACCATATCCCACCACCGTACATAACGTTGGTAAAATCATCCGAAGAACTGTCAAGCTATTGTGGTGAAAATGCTGCAAAGTTTGTAGTGATTCTTGGGGCGAATGTAGACTCGCAAGAGCTGTTCGATAGTCCATGTGCGAAATCTGTTCTACAGTGGTACGCACCGGACGTAGAGCAATCCCTTTCACGGTCATCTCGCACCACTAAGTCCGCCAGTGTGAATTACAAGAGAATTCAAACACCAGCATCAATCCAAAGTCGAATTGAAGTCCTTCATCTGGGTGTGCGAAAGTCCTTTGCTCTTTCATTGCCATCCATTCTTCAGCGCGCTGAACAGGAATACAACTTTACAGAGATCCGCACCGATATTAATCAACGAATTATTCCTGTTCTGTGTTACTACGATGATCAAGCATCTTTTACTGATGGCAATCATGTGCGCAATCAATGTCGTGTGGTGTATTCTGATGTCGCAGAACTGTGTGACGTGTGCACCCTGATGGAGAAGTCTTCGGGAGATGCATACGCAATGCACTTGTTACGTTCTCAGTTCGCTCTCTTTATACCTGGACCGGAGTCATTTCCATCGCGCACATCAGCTTCGACAGAGGTTGCATCCTCATCTCGTATATGCTCGCAACTGATATCGTTTTGGATGGAGGCTGCGTTGCTGGGGAGCATTCCTGTCATTCCCTACAGCGCATCGGGCAGCGATTCTCTCGCCCATCGGTGTGCGAATCTAGGCCATCCATTCTTCTCCATGTATTCCAAAGCAAGACATGGAATAGCTGGCAACTTCACTGATCAGGCTCTACATCATATCCCACACGTTTCCGCTGCCGACTTGATGGGTTATCTGAAGCACTTTTCGTCAGCGGGCAATACGTCGCTGAGACTATCCACCATTGCTGCCCAGTTTTACTCCTCTAGGAGTGATGGAAGTACTTTCCTTCCCAGCCAACGATGGGATATCTCGCATCTCTTCATTGCGCCTCATTTGGCCCGTGTGGTTCCCTGGGCTGCGATCCAGGCGCATCTACCACGTCAACCTGACAAGATACAAGCCTTTCACGCCTTGTTGGATGTCCTTCGGCCCTATTTACAATCGCATATTCGTTCAAAAACCCATCAAGTTCAAGCGATATGCCAGCTACAAGACTCACACGAAATCATGGCAACAAATACGGCTGTACAGCAACTGCACGAGAAATTGGTGTATCGAGGGAGGTACTCACCACGAGCACGAACCAAATCAACGCCCAAAGCTGCTGCGCCGAATGGTGGTTCAACGCCACCATCACAGACATCCACGATTGCAACCACTACCACTACCACTACTTCCACAACCGGTAACCACTCCACCGCCCGTACTCGGAGCATCGCCACCGTCGCATTACAACGACCACTGCGTCCTCATCGGTCTTTACTCAAGACAGCAGAGCACACGACAACGTATGCCAATCAAACGTCCCCGATAGCATCATGGCTACCATCAGGATCAAGTCTAGAAATGGTGTTACCTCGTTGTTGTGAAACGTTCGAAGGTGATTTGATGTGGCTGGACAAAGTGCTGAGTGCGGTGCTGGCTTCGTCGCCGACGAAGGCGTCCCCATCCACCGATGCTCATTTGCCTACGATTCATATATCGCTTTATTACAAGTGCCCACACTGTTTACCGCGTCGCTATGCTCGAACATGGCAAGAAACGATTGTTGGACCGATGATTGAGAAACTGCGATGTCCAGCAAACCCTTCTCAGCCCACCGCTTGTCTCAACCACACGACGACGAATAGTTATTCCCAGGACGATGCTTATCAACAAATCCTTCGTCGGCGAGGTATCTTGTTGATCGATGACGGTGTCCTGCGTCTACAGTCGCACGTAGCGAAGGATCCAGAGTCTACGCCACTTGTCGCCGAGAACATCGGCGATGGACACTACGTGACGTCGGTTGGTCGGTTACGGTTGCATGAAATCCCTGCCTTCGATTGGCAAAGCAATGGCAAAGAAGCCACGGTAAGGTTACATCTTGGTTGTGTGCTGCGTGTGTAGCTGTAACTCATTAACGGTCTGTGTACTGTGATGGTAGGCGTATCTACAACACTTGCGCGATCGCCATGCAACGCTCGCGACGTATACCTTCTTTCTGCACACGCAGCCTGCGCACCACTTACAATTTGGCCGTTTCTTACGTTTGTTGTTGTATCTGCATACGTGTGCGATGCCTCCATCGTCTGCAACAGCACGACCAGCAGGGGCAGCAACCTCGTGGCCGTTCCCAGTGATTGACTTCATTCCGTTGAACTACCGATGGTTCGCAGGCGTTTGGGCGCATATGCCTGAAAGGTACGGGGAGTCTTCCACACTGATTGATGCAGTGTCTCTCATCGTGCGTGTCATACTGTGTGCTCCACAGATGCACCCTGGCAGTGTTGCACTATTTGTTTCGCAGTTCGACCGCATCGCAGTATTACATCGCAGGCGATGAAGTACGGGCGTTACCAGGCATCAACGACATTCGCACGTTTCTACAGCAGGTACCCATGGCTTCGGGAGTAGATGCACAGTTCGTTGTGTCGCGTGCAACGTTGCAACAACGTCCAGCCTCGTTTTATGGGCGTCTCTACGACCTGTTGACCCATGAAGTCACCACGGTTGTCAATGCCTCCATTGCCGCCACCGCTGTGGATCAACATCGTGAACGAGAAGTCTTTCGCCACTGTCGAAAGCTATGCCGTGGGGACGGAAGTCGCATCGGCTTATGAACGTCTCTGGCCACATTTCTTTCGCGCGGTCGTCGTCGCACCCCGTGGTGACAGCAACAATAACAGCAGCAGCAGTAGTGGCAGCACAGATTCATTGACGCATATTGATCCCTTGAATCATAAGTTCAAAGCGGGCTCCGCTGAAGAGCGAGCGTTTTCCAGTCCGTTGGCCTTACCGGATTTCCCTCATTGTTGTCGGGCACAATTGCCCAAGTTCGTGTGGTATGATCCAACGGAAGGAGTCGCGTAGCACAGTCACTAAGACAATGACCGCTTGGCATCGAAGCCGCCGGGTGATCATGGGGCTTGGTGTGGGCGTAGGGAGGGTGCAAATGTTCAGTATTTACAGCATCGATCACTCTCGTGCACAGGAGCAAGACGAGAGCCTGCCGCGACCGCGTGCGACACGATCAACGAAACGAACATATACTACTCTACTGATGATTGATGAGCGGGCAAGTCCACCGGACACTGGAGAAACACAAGACAAGAAAACAAAGACACAGCAGCTACACGGTAGATCGATGACAGGACGCTCGATGCTGCGGGGGGAGGGGGAAACGCAATGGGCAAACAATGTACTCACAAACCGTGGATACTTTTGGACAAACGACGTGGGATTCATTAATGGAAGAGGAGAGGAGAGTGGGGAAACGCAGCCCAACGAACGAACGAAGGGAGGGAGGGAAGGGAGGCTAGAACACACAGAATACACGGAGAGAAAAATGCGCTGTACACAAATGCGCTGAAGTACGATGGGTAGCAATTATACGGCGAGGTCACCATCAACTCCAACCTGCGAAGCCGACTCAACCCATGCGACGTCCTCGTGCCATTGACATCGCAGAGCATACTTGCTGCGCATCGCTAGCCCCGGAGGATACCAAAGCAAGTCGCCAAAGAAGGTCACCCAATGCAAGAATTCGGTTGGATTATCACAGGGATGCAATCGCTGAGAGGCGATATGATCACGAGCCAGTGGTGGCGGTGGGTCGTCGCTGCTCACGGTCTCCTCGCCGTCAACGTCGTCACTGTGGTCCGACGTCACGAAAACATCTCGACCGGCCACCACAATCGTATCGGCGACATTGTCAAAGACTACCACCTGTCGTACTCCAAAGACTTGGGCGATATGACGCAGCAACGCACGGTATTGACCATCCTTATGCAAATGGAAATGAGCAATGCCCTGTTGAGGCCGTAACAATCGTCGGATGCGATCCAACGAGTCTATCACCTGGGGAACAAAGGCCATACTCTGTCCAGAATGCTGAACGCTGTTCCATTCCAAGACACGCCCATCGTAAGCATCAAACACGATGTGATCGTAGAAACAGTGGTGATCTGGTCGATCATTGTCATCGCGGCTATCAATCGCATCCTGAAGGCAAATCGCCTGCGTAGCTGCACGGTACTCGATGTACTGGAAGGCGTTCGCCCAGATAAAATACGACGTGTTGCAGTGCTCCGTCATGGCATTGGAACTGTTGGTAGAGGCTGACGACGATGGCGCAGCTGAGTGGAGAGGCCAATCGCGTAGGTACCATCCACTGGTATCGTCAGCCGTCTGGTTGGGCGGTGTGACCAGCTGTTTGATGCCACAAATCATCGCAGCCCATGACGTCAACACTGGAGCAGGTTCCTGTGCACTTAATTCAAACGGTACAGAGGGTGCGTGATCATTGTCGAACCATTGAGCCGCCTGGAAATACCGACGATACATGTCAATGGTCGCGGCATCGATGTCCACACTCTCGATGTAACTGCCGGGGAAATACAGGCGTAGAAACGTCGTCAAGGACCCGCCACCCAGCCCTGCAATCATTATACGTGGTGGATTTGTGGGTAATCTCGCTGCTGTCGAAGCAGCGTGAGCATCACCGTCAGCGTCGATGGCTTCACGTAAGCGATCACGGTACTTGCGATACGATACGAGCCACAGGGGGTCCGGTACGAGCGCAAAGGCAGGTACGACATGGAGATGGATGTAGGAGTGCATGGAGTCCTGCAATCCAATGCAAAGCGTGCCTTGCACTGTGGTTTCGGTGGGATTGGCGCCTGCCGTCGGTGTCAGACAAGCCAACGTCACAGCAGTCGAACAGCCAGCGCCAGCTCGAGCATGAATCGATGCTAACATCGTTTTCTCTGCTGCGGTAAATAGTGATGCCTGCCTTCCCGACGACGACACGGGCAACTTACGAGGCTTAGTGGTGATGGAAGAAAAGAATGAAGCATCCTCGGTACCGCTGTGCGATTCCAACGACGGCGAATACACGCGTCGATTATCCGTCTTCCCGGCCATCGTCGCAGCGTATACGTCACGAATCCATAGACTACAGTGCCAAGCGTCCTTCGTGTCGCTGTCTTCGGCTTGCAATGTGCGCTGAAGTGCCTGTTGGAAGCGAGCAAGCTCATTATTCCAAGATTGTCCCTGCAGAAACTGCAGCATTTCCAGTTGATTCAAGACGTCCTGGGCACGGAGGAGACACAAGCGTTGCATAGACATCTTCTTCGGTGCTTCACGGTGTAAATCACGAACGAGAGGGGATTGAAACATCACAAAGCGTTGTTTGTGTGCTTGCACTTCCTCTGCCAATGCCGTATCACTCCAATTCGTGGCGTAGATCGTCAGCAAATCTTGACGATAAAAACGATAGACAGCGGTGTCCGCCACACACTTCTCATCGAGAAGATATGGAATGATTGACTCAGATATATAATGCTCCAACCATCTCACAGCAACATGGCGCAATGGACTATCTCGAATTGAAGCCGTAAGTTCAGCAATATCGAGCGTCAGGCCATCGTCCTTCAGGTAGGGGCGAAGCAGCAACGGGTTGCAATACGCCGCGCGTTGATATGGCTCGTTCCATTTCCGCGCATAGTATGGATCATCGTAAGCCAGTAATGACGTCACGATTGACTGGGCTGCGGCAACGAAATCTTCTGCGACTTGCAGGCAATCGATGATCTCCTGGTGCGTCAGGAGCAGAGTCCCAGGCGGCAAAATCTCATACAGACTACGCAAGCGCGATGCGAGATAACGCAAGGCGCTTCTTTCATTTGCCAATGACACAATCTGTGTTCGCGGTAGAACGCCATCAAAGTGCCGCCAAAGCCACGACATGTCGTGTTCAATGGCCAGCGACAATCGCATGGCGTGCAGATAAGGGTGGTGATAAGGAAACTTCGCCTTCTCCTCAACGGGACATGATCCCGTCATAAACACAGGAATCTTTGAATTTTCCCGATGAAGTTCAGTCAATGCCTCATCATCAAAAGAGAAAAAGAACTCGTTGCGGTCGAGCATGCCGGTCGTTTGAGTGAACAGGAACGGATGCTTCACCAGCTTCTCGAGCCATTCGAACGCATAGCTATCATCATTTTCGTCAGATGCGCTCCCTCTTTGTATCTTTACCAAACAAATGACTGCCACAAGAATGCAGAAGCCTGTGCTAAAGAGCCACATTCTGGATGGACGTTGAACGGTTGAAGGACGTTGAATGGGATGATCACAAGCGCATTATATTTCTTGACTTTCAACGACACTATGTCGAATATTACCCCCTAAGCATTCGTTTTGGATTATCTGTTTGTGAAACAAACCCCTTCGAAAATAAACTTATGTCCTCCGTGACGATTGGTCTTGCCGTCTTCTTGCCCCATGTCCTCGCCGCGTCGTCGTCATCATGGCAACGATTGCCCAGCCCGTTCTGAGATCTGGAACATCTGAGCTGGAAGTGTGTTCTATAGGTAGCCGTTTCGCAAAAAGTCGGTGGGCACGACTGCATGATGACGATGTCGTATCGATGGGTCGATTTGATTTTCTTCTTTCCCATTTCGTCGTGAGTTTCGCAAATTACTGCCGATCCTTGCAGCTGGATGTGCATTTTTGATTGGCAACATTGTGATAATTTCTCCATTGATTGTTTTATGACTTCATGATCTCCAGGAATATTGGTTGAACAACGTAGCAACGATGTCAGCTCTCGATGTATTGCGACAGATCAAACAGTTGCGACGCTCCCAGGATACTGGAGCGAAGGTGGTAGAATGGGGAAATGCAGACTTTATAAACAGTGTCGGGCTAGAAAATTTGACTCGGAAGGAGCTCCGCAACCACTTGGAAGCCAGAGATTTAGAAACGACAGGAACACGTCTTGAGTTGATGGAACGGCTTCGCAGCTCATTGGCAGACGAACAGCTTCACAAATTCGCATACGTGGAGGCTCTTGATACTGAGCAAATGATTCAAGCTGATTTAGAAGAACGAGGATCAGTGTACGTATGTGGCCTGAACGATAAAGGGCAGTTAGGGCTGGGTGATTTGGATTCGAAGAAGATATTCACGCCGATTTCAGGTCTGCGAGGCGTCGGCGTCATATTTGTCACTTGTGGCGGCGATATGTCTTATGCTGTGACGCAAGAGCACGATGTATATGTTTGGGGCGGAGGTGGAGTGGGCCGGACTGGAATCAACCCACATGCGCATCGAAAGAAAGGTGCACCGCGTCCTGATAAGAATTATCTTGAGCCGCAGGTTGTTGTCGACTTGGCAGGTGAAGAATGTACTTCAGTTGCGGTGGGATCATCACATTGCTTGGCCCTTGGTCGTGGAGGCGATTGCTTTGTCTGGGGAGACAACGAGTCTGGACAGCTGGGCATCGGCAACTTCGACAACAAAGTTACTATCAGCGTCAACAACAGCTTCCCACCTATTCATCAAGTCAGTTGTGGCGCAAATCATTCCGCAGTCTTAACAAAAACCAATCAAGTATACATGTGGGGCCATGGATACAATGGTCGTTTGGGTATCGGCGAAACAGAGCGCATCGGTGCCGATGAGAAAATGAAGCATTTCTTTCCTGTTCCCTCACAGATTCGAACTCTGGAGGCAGTAACACAGGTCTCTTGTGGTGCGGATCATGCTTTAGCCATTGGTTCTTCTGGAGTCTGGTCATGGGGGTGTGGATCAGGGCACAAGCTTGGTCTTGGTGACGTGCGAGATCGGTCCGAACCGAACTTGGTTCCTAAGCTGCGAGGACGAAGCATACGGCAAGTGGTCGCATCCACCTGGTTTTCGATGGCCATCGTGCAGTATCCACCTATCTTAAGCGGTGGTTATCTCTACACGTGGGGGTCAGGTTATTATGGACAGTTGGCACATGGAACGAAGTCGGTGTTGGAACAGCCGGAAATCGTAGAGTATTTCGTGCACTGCCACACGATGTTGAAAATGATCGCTGGCGGGCCCAATCACTGTCTCGCTGTCACTCAAGAGGGTGAGCTTTATTCCTGGGGCAACAATACGTTTGGGGCGCTCGGGCGGAAAATTGACGAGAAGGACGTCCAATTCACCCCCATGCCGGGTCATGTACCGGGCTTCGGTGCGCTGTTTGGTCGCATCGGACGAGGCTTTCCACGGTCCATTGCTTGCGGCCGGGACTTCTCCGTCGTGGCATCTTATCCATACGAAGGACCGGACTTCCTCATCGCCACCAAGCTGATGGAGGAAGCCAAGATTCGCGAGCAAGAGGCATTGCTCACTCAGAACCGGGAACGCAACGACAGCAACGCGTACGCTCACAGCTAGCGTGTTGTCGCCATGTAGTCAGCCACCCATTGTATTTATGTATGTAAACCTCTAGTCTAGTCAAAGTAGACTCATGTAAAGACTATTTCATCCGAGATAGAGCTATGACGACGGAAAACGACGATGTGGCTATGCTGCGGTGGTCTCCTTGCCGCTGCTGGTGAGGGGCGTCGAGGTACCATGGGAGGAAGAAGAAGGGGCGATTCCTTGGGACGTACGTGACGCATGAATCAAGGAAACCATTTGAATCGCATCCTGTTGGATCCGCGTTTTCAAGGCCAACCTGTTGTACGGACGA